>JAJDMY020000714.1:0-90923 GCA_022345705.2 Sabuloglossum arenarium | reverse complement strand
TTATCTCGCAACCCAAGTCCTTAGACGCAGGATCCTTTAAGCCCCAGGTTGGACCTAGGCTTAACGAATCGTTACAAAGACGAATTACTGGAAGAAAAGTCTGATTATATTTCTTCTAGTAATGAGTTTTGAGAAAAATCTCTAAAACTCTTCCTCCTGTCCTTCTTCTTCATTGCGAGCATCTGCAAGTTGACCTAACAACTTATCAATTCTATCTTCATTTTCCTGCAATCTACTCCAATTCTTATCTAATTCATCCAACTCATGTCGTTTTTGAAAAATCTTGCTTTCCATCAATCGAATGTCTCTCTTTGTCACAGCAGAAAGCTTTTCCAGTGTAATTTGATCGTCCTCCTCCTGTATCTTCGTTTTGCAGTCGCGAATATATGTTGATACTGTCGATTTTATGCTAAGTGAAGAAACTCTTCCCTAAAACATATTGGTACGAGGTTTTTTAAAGGGAGTTGTCACAGAGGAGTCAATAACTGGTGAGCTGGTAGTAGGAGATGATGCCCTAGTACGCTTGACTATATTTCATTGGTGAGATTTCTAGTTTATCGCATAGAAAACTTACCTGGAGATTTGCGAATATTTGGCTTATCTAGAGTAGTTAGCGATGAAAACTAAAAAAACACCTGTTATACCTTTATCATAAAACTCACAAGAGGTTGAGTGTCCATGGTAAATACACTCTGCACAGGCCCCTGAATCCTCCCGTTGAGGCTCACACAAGCTGGTAGAATTGGGTTTGCTTTGGTATTGTATTGCTTGCAGGGCGGGCAACACAATCGGCAAATATGAGATTCACAGTTTGAAAATTAGTTTCAAAAATTTGAAGCCAATCTTGAAGAATGGATAGAGACAAGAGGGCAGCGGTTAATTGACTACGTAGTAGCTGGTAGTCTGAACTGATGCAGATTACATGACCAAAAACTGTTGCCTATTGACCTTCACTGTCGAACCATTGTGTCCTCCTCAGTATTGTTTGTGAACTGAAACGAGAAAATAACCATGGGCGCAAAGGGAATGAGTGGTTGAGCAATTGCTCGATTGAAAATAAAAGAAAAATCAAATATTGACCGATTGCAAGTAGAAAACAGCTCAATTTGAATAAATAAAACCTGTCCAACAACAAAACGATCGATCAAGGCCAAATGTCCAGTATTCAAGGAAACCCTAAGAAAGCTACCACAATCGTAGGTGAGGTCGGTGCTGGGTTGATAGAGCCATCAGATGTTGAAAACGAAGTTTGAAATAAGCTCGGGAGCTTTTCCATTGCCAGATCCACAACGCTGAGTCCTTGCAGCAAATTTCAACAGTGGCGCCTGGTATGGATAGTAACTCGGGCTGTATTGGTTTTCAATGTGTCTCGTCGGCAGGCGGGTCATCGCTTACTGATTCGATAGCATCCCATGCGCCGGAGAGGTTAGCTTCCTTCATCAGCGTGTCGATTTCGTTGAGAGCGAGCGTTGACTTTTGAAAGATTTTATTGACGTCGGATTTTGCTTTTACTGCAATGGTAGGCAAGCCATGATCACCCAACAGATCGAGTTGGTTCATTGCCGCAGATACTCGCTTGCCCAGTTGATCGACGGTCCTTCCGATGGCGACATTGTGTTCAGAGTAGTCAATGGCGACATTGTAGATCTTCTTGATGACGGATCTTATTGACGAATTTGACCTTGGGTTTGACCTCATTGTAGGAATCGACATCGTCCTCGTCGTAAAAGTAGTTCTCAAATGGCCCAAACAACCGGATATTCGTCTCCATCCATCTGGTGATGAACCAAGACATCTCTTGATTAAAGTGAAGAAAACGGTCAAATGAGTCAAGTAGATGTACAATACTGATTGTACGGCTGAGTCTGACTATTATAGTCGAAGAGAATCTGAAGGTAGGTGAACAAGTTGGATGCTTGGAAGTGAACGTTGGAAAGGATGGGATCATGAACAAAGACGAAGGCGTTCATAGCCGGTACAACTGACATTCAGGCAAGACTGAATCATCTTCATTGGTGAGTTCCTGTTGACCAGCGAGATGGCGTTGAAGTACTCTTTCAAGTCAGTCTTCCAGTCGCTCTATACATGCTTGCTCCTTTTGCCTAGATTCTTCAGGGGGTTCTCTGGTGCTGGCGCTGTGACTATTCTGGGTTTTATAAACTCAGTGAACTCAGCCTTTGAGTCAGCCTATGAGGCAGCAATCTTTGACATATGGCATGTGTGTTGGTTGTCTTCAGACGTGTCGTACGAGGAAAATTGGTGATGCGGAGTGCCCTCTGGCGGAATGGGAGAGCGATGATCCACTAGATCTGCGTCTGGTGGGGTCAAGTATGCCTTGAGGCCCTCCGTTACGACCGGGATTATCACCCCGTCCTTCTTCAAACCCTCTGTAATGACTGGAATGGCCACTTCATTATCAATCATTTCCTCAAGCAGTCCCTTCTTTCTCCTTTCACTCATGTTCTTCGTCTGGGTCCTGGCCTTCGTCATTGATGACTGGAAGGCCTTTAGATGCTCCGTCTCTCCTCCGTCCTTGAATTGGATCTCCAGAGTCTGAAGAAAGTCGTGTGCCTGGTCTAGTCGTTCTCTCTCGGAGCAAGGGAAAGGCACACTAGAGAACGCTATAAAACAATAGTGAGGAAAAACAGTGACTGCAGCTCCGAAAATATCATGGACTACAAACGCGCAAATTCTATATAATGCAAGATAACTAGGACTCTGCTCATTTATCCCCCGTCTTGCTCCGAAATTGTTGAAAGTCCGCTGTGGCCACGGAGTTAAGCTGGGCCTTGCATTGTGTTATTTCTCCTCGCTCGTGTGCATAGCTTCAATCAACAACACAACCATCTCATCCCACAGATATTCTCTTGTTCTGCTCTGATATATCCCCGTCCTTCCCGGCGTTGGATGCTTCGAGCGTCCCACCTTTTTCTTCTCCAGAATATCTACCCTGGACCGAAACAAGAAGATGTCCGGGGCTTGGGTTTCCGAAAATCCAGTATATCATAACCTTTGATTTCTCCAGATGCGATCCACTGATAATATTTACCTCCCAGCTGAGACCTGGCAATGTGTTCTTCGAGTCTATCTCCTTTGAGATATTCGATAGCCCATCCAATAGACTTAATTTAGATGTCGACACGGCTGCCGGCCGTCTTTCCTACTCATTCTGAGGTAAGACACATTATTGCTGAGCACAGCGTCGCAGGCCCTATAGGAACTCGTCCTCGTCCTAGTAGTGCGCCTCCATTGGCTGTAATTGGGCGCCAGAACTTAGCTCTCTTCCGGCAGACCTCAACCTGACGGGATTGAATTTGCGCACTACAGCAAAACACAAGTGTCAGAAGGAAACCAATGCAAAGAAAAAGGCGGAGCCATATCACGGAGCAAGGAACGAGTACTTACCATGGAGCACATAAAGCGTTTCTGGACGCACCAAGAGCACCTGGTCGATAGATCTCAAAGTGTAACAACAAGCATCTCGTTCTATCTCAATCTGGGTGGATAGAGATTTATAGGTCTTCTGGCGGTTCCCCTAGCCGTTGGAAATGGTCCCGGTGTCGGGATATCCAGGTCTCTCATAGCTTCCTAGGTCCGCTTGTCCTCGGCTTCAGTCGAGTTGGTACAGGTCGGAGCTAAGGCTGTTCACGTCGCTGGCTGTGGATGCATGATTGACTATGGCAGTGTGATTCTTCGGGATCGAGAAGCCATACAGGTTTTCCTTTGTAGCATGACCCTGTGGGGATTCCTTCGTCCTTGTATTCTTCCTAGGTATTTCCAGGTCTTGCTTAGCCTAAATAAATACACTGTATTTGTGGGCTTCTTCTTAGGATCCTTGGGAAGGTCCTCATCGTCGGATGTTATGTCTTCAGCCTCTGGCTCAGACGATATGGTGTCATACTCATCACCTCAATCTCATCGTCTCCACTTTTGGGCGTGAGCCCAGTCCTCTCCTCTTAGCAATTCACCGGTGACCGGTCCACGAATGAAGGCTTCATCATCTTCGTCAACGCCACGGCCGTCCCAAACAATCTTTTTTGCGGATGCGATACAATTTATCGGTAATGATTTTAGTAAGGGGGGGTAAGGAATGATAGAGATAGCTCTAAATAAAAAGAGAACTCCGTTAGGAGGCCTGTAATCCCGGTGTATGCGGAATCTCTTTAGGCCGAGCGATGCAACCCCAAACGTTGTAATCAGGATCGAATTCGTCTTGGTATCGTACAGTTTTCTCCCCAATTCCGCCTCCCTATCTCTCATCTCCAATCCAATTCGTGCCTAAATATCACCCAAACACTAGGCTAAACGACATTGTAATTGGAGAGTATCGTCCGAACGAACTTTACAAAGCCCGGATCTTCTTCCCAGTTCAAGGTGACGACGTCGAGGTAATCCGGAATCCTCTGGAGAGTTTGCCCCAGCGCTGGAGGAGGTTGAAGATGGGGTTGGTGTCGTTGTGCAAGAGATCCTGTTGGCCTTGCCTGACCCTGAACAATAACCAACAAAACTATGAAATACCCTGTCCACAGCTACTCAAGCTTCACTTCTGTATTATCTGGAGTGTTATAAGCCGGATCTGCTATCATTTATGAATTGATGAACAGCGTCGTTGTTCGCCGTCTAATTGGGTAATTTTGTAGATAGTAGACCTATCTTTAAGATGGTGAGCTTCCATAGTATTGCCGACGGTGTGGGTGAGACTATTTTCGATTCTTAGCAGTCCGAAGCCCGGAGTCCAACTCCTCTATTTGGGGGGTGCGGCTTGCCTTTTCGGTTTGCCTTTTCGGTTGACGAAGCAAGTTTAGTACGGAGTACGTTCTATCATGTTCAGCGAGCTCGGCGATAATTTCGTCCTTTTCCTTTCCTTATTAAGAACCCACAGAATTCCTGGTCGCGGCGATCTTTTCTTCGAAACCCCAGCGTTCTGCAAGTAGAGGTGTCAGTAAATAGATCTCCTTAGCTCTCTGCGTGTGAGAAGATAACACGCCGATGAAACGATGGGCGAGACGCATAAAAAACTCAACCCCTCGTGAAACGGCAGATGAAGCACATCTGCAACCCAACCCCTCTACTTGCCACGCAAGCTTTATGCACCGGCTCATGTATTTAACTGCTTTCCTTTGCTACTATCAATCGACAGAGAATTAAGTCAATTGAACCCCTTTACTTCGCTGCAGTGTCTTTGACACTGCGGCCCTGGCCGCAGCCATATCCATCTAGGTGCTCTTACCAGATCCCTATCCTCATGCATCTTCCTACACTCAGTCAAATCCATCTGCGTCGACGGGGATGCATTCCGAGAAGGTGCCGATGGATGTAGAAAGCGAAATGTTGGTACCGCTGAGTGTGTCGTAGAGGATGGATTGACGATATCATTTCGCAAACTCAGAGGCGCTTGACATCCAGGTCATTGCTCCTCCAACTCGCAGATGCCAACATCTCGAGCATCTGGAGACGGGGTACTCTCTTTAACAGGAGAAACGCTCCCGCGGTGGCGAGGGGAGGGGGGCAACTGCGGGGACAGGGCGACGAGAATGACCAAGAGGTGGAAGAGGCGAAACCGAGGCAATATCCTCGAGGCCAGGACGATCCACAAAGACAAACCCAAACCCAGAAGCCACTGCCTACTCGGAGTTAGCAATAACTATAGGACGAACCAGGAGCAAACTTACTCGACGCCCGGTAGTGGGAGATTTATTGCTGGCAATAGCAATAACCCCACCAGGAAGAGTCAGGGTATGACCCCGCTTCGCATCCGCTCTAGTGACGCGGGGAATAGCGCAATGCGGCACCGGGCCAGGAGCCGATCCAGTGACACCAGATACAGCAATACGGCATCTCTGGCTAGGCTAGAGGTAGTCGGGTTAGCAAACAACATGAAAAGGGGGAGGATGGACTTACAAAACATGGCATCTGTTCGTAGATGCGCCATGTACAGTACATTCGATATAGAACCCAGGTGCGATGTAAAACAGCGGGCCCCGACAGCCAGTACCGCGAACATGCGGCGTCACTCACATACTCCCCGCCCGCCATCTCGATGGAACTCATCAGTGCAAACTTAGTTGCGCAGTCATAAGAGGGACGGGGAGTGGTAGGGGGTCTGCTGCCCCTATCGTCCTTTGACCTAAGCCCTCTGATCCTCCCAGTATTTCAAGGTTCATATGTTGGGTCGTAAATATATATATATTTTGCTTGTTTGAGACAGGATTTGGCGGGAGAGCGTAGAGTTCCATGCGCTAGGATTATTACGATAAGCAGCCGGGTGGCAGCAGCAGACCGCTGCTCGCTTTGTGCCGAGTGGAAGCTGGTCGTCTCCAACCTGCTGGAGGCATCTGGGGCCGGTACACTACGAGCTCCACAAGGCAATGTCAGCGAGAAAAATAGATTAAAATGGGAAAAGATTTTCATACATCTTTGACTCCAAACCACCAGCATTTACCGCCGCAGACCGTCGAGCACCAGCAGTTACCACGGCCAAATCTTAAAGTCGGGCTGGGGATTCCCCGAAAATAAAGGCGGCAGATACGAATTGAGTCCGGTTAGAGCAGATGCTCAAAGCTACGTGTAAATTTTTAGAAAACATAGCCATAGTATCAACGAATCTAATATAGTATAGAACCTCTGTGGCTCTCAAAGCAACAATATCAGATAATCAACTCCACTAATCGACAAGCATAAGCCATAAAACATGTTGCAAATATATCGGTGAGCACCCGAACTAAGATTCTTAGATAAGGAATCCTGGGTAGCAACAATAACAGGAAAATAGATAATAATAAGATTGATTCAATACGGTAAGAGATGACTTTAAGTGGCCGACACGAGAAATTTAAGCGTGGATGTAGTGAGGCCATTCACTAGAAAAATTGTAAGCTGAAGAACCATAACAAATGACAACTGCATCATACCTAGGGAATACCCACTGTCTTGCTCTGACGATAATATCAAATAAGCCGAGATAACCCGTAGCTAATCTCATAGACTTGTCGTCTTGTTCCCACACTCTGCCAATTCGGCTTCAGAAGACAAGTCGTGGCCAGTGTATCTTCTCATCATGATCCTATATACTGGGTTTCTCCAAGTCTAGAGTACAACAGCGAACAATTGGTCATTTCTGGCACATTTGGACCCTCGTCTCTCAGAGCAGATGTAATTCGGCCAACCACAATGCCAGTGAGAGCCATTCTCACCGGCTAATCTCACCTGTCACCAGAAATCCATGAAAGTACCAAAGGTATCCTTTGTCGCCGAATAATCTCTCATCTCGTGCTCAAAGAGGATCCCAAACACGGACTTATTTATCGCCCGCTAGAGGCAAGGTTTGGTTGGGGAGTGTCGATTGGTCCCATCCTCCATTATGGAGATCCTTATACTGAGGCTATGGAGGTGCATGCCTGGGGGTGCCGCCTGATAGGGCATATCACAGCCGGGCGTGGCCTAGGGTCATCGTCTCCTTGTCTTGCGAGGGCGCCACATGCTGCGAGCCACATGCTGCGATACCGCTGCGCTCAGAATGTCTGATTGTCTGTATATGTAATCTTTAACCATCTGATTACTCAGCAGCTTCTTCACAAAGTACATATACTTAACCACGATCGGTACCCGGCGAGTGTGAATGGCTGCGATGTTCGAGTCTCCTTTATCAATCTAAGCCTTTATCGCCTCTTTTTCCTTTCGAGGACTTCCGGAGCTCCGTTATGCTGAGTTGAATAAAAGGGGCATATTTTGCTGTCAAGTTGAGCGGGAGACACTATTCCCTTCTTTGGTACGTCGGGAATATGGATCCAGTTGCTGTATAGCCCAGTAGCCAGCTCAATATGAGCCGTTTAAGGTGGATTCGCAAGGACCTGGGATTGCTTGAGTGGTCTTCTTTTTCTTGTTCCTTTGCCGTAGCGGCATCGCCGCAAGGTCGAACCCCGTACGATCCAAAACCAGAGGGATGTGTGCCAAATGATATCGCCGTCCATATTAGCTAAGCCTTGTGGCCCGCTAGTTATAGTTTCCCTGACCGAGCCCACAGGGTAGAGGACCAGAAGATCGGCGTCCAATATGAAGTCTACGGGCACGAATCGGGCGGGCCGAAATAGCTGAATTCTCTCTCATCTCATAGTTGCCATCGGAACCCATCGCTAAGCAGAAGTGCTAGGTTTAAACCAACTATCATCAACATGAGTATCCCAAACATCGCCCAAATCTCGCCACATGTAACTTTCTTAACGATAGTCACACGATCTTTCAGCCTTGACCTGTCTCTCCCTCGACCTCCCAAACTCCTCTCGTTTGGCCTCGGCTTTTTTAATATAGAGCGACTGCTCTCTCTCTCTGTTTGCTCTAAGGGCAGCGTTGATACCAATGTTGAGCTTTAGAACTGTGTTATATGCGCTCTTTTGCGTAATTGGAAATGTGAGTGTGTGAGTGTGCGATGTGTTTTTTGTGATCAGCTTGACTAGCTTCACTCGAGATTGAACTTTAACGTTTCTTTGTCGTTCGTAAAGCTGCTCCTTTGCTTTTTGAGTCAGGAGCTGGGTATGGACCTTTCTCGTACCCACCCAGCTCACTGCCAATTTTAGACAGCTAATACCTTCTCCTCCTTCTAGCTCCCGACAATCCATAAAACATCTCCTCACGTTTATCCTTCCTAGCTCGCCAATTGCTGCGGTTGCCTCTCCCGACAAATTTTCTGTCGTATATGCTGGCAGAACCAACTGCTGTAAGAGCAATCTTGATAACCTCGCCCATTGCCTCTAGCACCGCTCTAAACAGGTCAATATCTCAGTTCGGTCGGATAGCTGCTAGATTGGTGCCTGCTTCTCTATTAGCAATGATACACCTGTGAGAGTAGCTGTATACAAACTTCCAAGGAATGCAATGATCTACGCCTCTGCAGCTTCTTAAAGAGCACCCATCTCACTTGCCTGAAAGTGGATGTCAGACATGAAGTCGCTCGCAATCTGGCCAATCTGGCGAAGGGGGTCTTGCGGGTCGGCCGGATCTGAAACCACACCCAGGCACCACTTAACAATTTGCGGGCTATTCATGGCGTGCTAGCTCCTAGTTCAGATGAAAGCTGGAGCGTAACAGCAAGCAACACATCAAAACCTTCCGAGACTCTGCGCGGGTCTGCTGAGGGAGTCGCAATGGCCGTGACTCTCCTGGACTCCCTAATTGGGACGGACCCAACAACAAGGTAAAGAGGGTGAGTATGGTAAACAGTGCGGACAGAGTGGACAAGTTGAATCCTCCAGCTCTTAGATTGGTCGCCTATTAGCCTTCGCATCGGCTCCATTGCTTCGTCGTACCGACCGTTGGCTTGATCGCATGGCTCGTTCTACAGCGTCTTCCTACAGGAAACTCAGATGTGTGAAAAGCGCGCTTAAGCGTGTATGGTCATCGGCTAGGCCACTAGGAGATAATTTGCGTTTATTGAGGCGGTTCTGCCATCAGCATCTTGAACCGTACTCATATATCAATTCCTCAAGTCGAACCCTCAGGATCTAAATTTGTTCTACCCGATGACCAGCCTATAACAATCAATCGAAAGTCATGGCGTCGCTTCTGCACAGCGAATAATCCGTGTCGGAGGAAACGTTCAATAAGTCCATTCTGGTTGGTGCACCTTATGTCTTCGCGCCTTTTGATGACTCTTTCAGTTCTTCCAAGCTACCTAAGCGAGCAGATCCATCCATTTAAATATCCAAGTTTCACGATAAAAGATATTTAGAAAGTTTGTCGAGTATCCTTAACGATGCAGTCTGAGTCCAGCCAACACGTTGAATTTTTCATGTGTTCGAGTCAGGCAACGTCTTTGTCTGTGTGCTTGAGTCCAGCAGCGTTTTCGTGTTTAAGTCCAGAGGCATTGTACTTACGATTGCATAGAACAACTTTGTCGGCAAGTTTAGGAACTTCTGCAGCAACGACTTTGCTAGCAAGTGAATGACCTTGGGTAACGGCGTCTTTGTCTGCAGGTCTAAAGAATTCGGTAATATTGGTCGTCGGGTGCACCGCCTTCCACGTTGCTAGCGCCTATTTAGTGGATCGGTATATTCGTTTCGATGGGCAAACGATCGAAGGAGTTGGGTGCGCTGGCTGCTGTCGGTAATTCTGAGTTTATAAGCAGTCTTCACGCTATCAATCTGACCCCTCGGTAAGTTACCTCCTCCTCTAGGTCATAGCGATCCCATACGCGCCAGAATTCCTCGAGTGCGGCATTGGTAAGGTCATCGATAGTCAATTGGAATCCGTGTGTGATTGTTGGTTCGAGTGGTCCGCTGGGAAATTTTAATCCCCACAGTAAATCCACCCACCGAACTCGATCAGGTTCACTCCATCGTTCAACCAAGGCGCAAACTACCCGGATCCTCGTCCTCCTCCGTAGGTGTTTTGCTCCACTCAACGGCATTTCCTTTTCTCCCAGACACGTCTTCTCTCTCTGCTGCTAAACAGAAAATACACCAAGGGAGTAAGCACTTCATCCTAATGAGGATACTTCATGTCGGTTTGGCGACTTCAGAGAGCTTTGGTGACAAGAAGCATCTCCTGGCGAGTTGGGTTTTGGCGTGGAAGCGTAAGGGCTGGCGAGATGGGTTCTGGTTTACGAGGGTTGCGTACGCTGTGTTTTCCCCCCAGAGACTTCTTCGCTCTCTGCTGCTAAACAGAAAATACACCAAGTCAGTAAGCACTTCATCCTATGAGGCTACTGTCGGTTCCATATTGAGAGGAGTGCTCCATGGCGAACGATGTAACCGCACGACAGAACAAAGACACTTCAACTGTTCGTAAAACTCGTTGTTCTGAGGTGTTTATGCCACGAAAGGAGGCAGCTGCAACCAAACTGTCGCTCTGGAAGACATGTTGATTTTTGAAGAAGAATTGGGTTGAGTGACAGGAAAAGAAGATGAATGGGGGCGGACTGAGAACCTTAAAATATTCTTATCGGCCATTAATCAGGGTATGTGTCAGTAAAGAGTATCAATAAGGCACTGCTCGAATTAGCACATTCGGTGCATGCTAACGTTGAGTCCACACGGGATTTAACCTAGCACCTAGCGAGGCCCCTGCCTCGACAATAGAGGCAACTGATAACCCCTTCCCAGGCAAAGACGTCCCTATGCACCATTGCTAGACTTGGACTCGAGCTCGGCGCCTCTCTCGATGAGCGTATCTTTGTCCACCTGGGGGCTCGGCAGGATCAGCAAGAAAGTTTAGTCATGGTCCATGATTATAAGGACCTTGGTTGGGAATGATAGCTGAGAGCGCATAGAGGTCTGACCTTGGGCGATTACCCATCAAAAATTCGGTCAGTTGTGTTACTAGAAGTACACTGAAAGCTAGCAATTGCCAGACAAGAAGTGAAAAAGTGACTCACGATGAAATTGTCAGGCTTATCTAAACCCCACCCTAAATATTGAGGCCATTTGAATCCTGTTTGCTGACAAACACCAGCGCTTTGGCCCCAGAAAAACCCTGGTGGAGCGGTACGCCTGGCGGCTGGCTTGTTCTGTGGTCGCCATCTGCCTGGGCTGGTCAGTCTTTTTCCTCCTTCATCGATCTCAGAGGGTAATCTACCCAGTACCCTTCCACTCCATCTCTGCCCTTCATGACACCATCTAGCTTCCAGCTTCCCGCCTTCCTGTCTGCCTTTCTATCTGTGACAATTTGTTGTATTATGGTCCGACCATATTCCATACCCCTCCGCAGATCCTCATCTTTCTTTGCCATCTCTTTCCGCCGCCGAGCCCGGTATCACCCCCTCCGCAAACACTGTAGACGCCTCTTCGCTGCGTGGTTAGTGATATGAGGATGTATAACTCTATATTAACAGGGGATCTCCGGAACACGGTTTCGCCGGAAGGAGATGAAAATTCGGCTTAGCGCGAATGGCAAGAATCGTAGGATTGTTTTGGGTGACCTTAACTAGCCCTTGCCTGTGATACTCTGTCATAAACATGACGTGAAAGCTGCTAACGTGTAGGTAAATGGATAGCTGATTGAGTTTCGGAAATAACTGGGGGTATATTCTGGATGACGAAGCCATGCCCCCCTGGTTTGAGAAGAGGAGGCGAGGATGAGCATGCTGATCTCCCATCCAAAGCAACGGAATGTATTCATCGACAAATTTGCGTGCTTGACCTTTTCTCGTTCGACTGCCTCTTCCCATGCCGTGAGTATCGACGATGAATCATGAGGATGTCAGCAAAATGATCAACCCAATATTTCGGGAGCTGGTTGTTCGGTTCACACGCCAACGGGACAAGGATAAGAACTCCTAGTCAACGGAAATGTCCGACCACGTGTTCCCATTTGCTTCCTTGTTGTGGCTGGCATAATAGCGTCCTTCTGGGTTAGCTCGCTTTCGTAAAGGTTTAGTTTTAGGTCATATTGGCGATCTGCCATGCTGATAGTGGACTTCGGCCTAAATTTCACATCAGTATGGAGATTCGAACAACTTTCCGCCCAGATCAACATCCTCCTGAGTAAAGGCTCTCCCCTTTCCCGTTAGAAATGGAAAGAGAACCTTTGAAAGAAATCTCATATCTCTATTTAGCAGATAAGGCAGGGGACATTTTTCTTTCATATCCCGTCACGACAACCTCTCTTCGCTATTTTGCCTTTTGCATCTAGATTATCCAACCGTTCCTTACTTTCCATGATTTCGTCATTCAGATTATTGAGGGTGCCCCCATATCCCCTTAAAACCAAGATCCATCGGAAAAAGTGTTTTGGACGCCTTCCTTAGCGTCCCCAGCCAAACCCAAATCTCCAGGCTAGGGGATACTTCCTTGCCGGGCTGTCATCTTACTCCCTCTCCACCACATAGAGGATCATAAACACCCACGTCAAACCCAGGTAAAAGCACAAGCCAATAGTCCGCCTCAACCATCCTCGGTTTTCCATTTCTCATGATGCGGTAGTGGTCTCACCATTCAGCTAGGCCGGGTGTTCATGCAATCCATTCTCCTCATCAGCTACCATCCAAGCGACGTTCTTGAATACGGTACGATGGCCGACGGGGTATACAAGATCCGGGGAGAAACCATATGAGTCCGCCCTACTCCCTTGGGGCAAGGCGGTTATTCAACCTGTGACATGCGGACCAGGGCGACGGTTGGCACAGCGGTAATTTTAGAGCCACAATTCCGACAGGATCATTAGGGTCTGATCTTACCCGAGACGAAGTAAGGAACGAGAACTTACGAGGCTGCGCGGAAAGTATAGTCCTTGCACACCGAGAGCACTTCAGTATCAGATATTTCGACTTCCCTTTCTGACTGGGAGCCTTTCTGACTGGGAGATCTGTGGATGACGACATTGAGTGGGAGAGAGGATCGATATTTAACCCTCGAAAGCGCAGCATTTGTTGGTAACCACCGGCGGCTGTGGGGCCCGGGTTTGGGCAATTCGGCCGGACGTTCCCTGCTGTCCCTGCCGGTTCCCTGGACAAACGAATGGAATTAGTAAAGCCCCTCGTAGTGGTAGATGCGGGTGACATTGAGTAGATTGACGCCGGATGCGGTAGTGGTCATGCCCACCAGCATGTTGCAGCCTGGATCATTGGCGAATCTCTGCAGGTCTTGCTCTTTCCTTGGATGTTTATATTGTGGTATCGAGGACAGAGGAGGGTTTCCGCGAGAAAGTCGATGGTTCTTGTCGTTAGGGCAAATATTACCATCTTTCCTCCATTTTATCTGGCGGATTCTAATTCTAAGGTAAAGTATCAGTTCCAGTAGTATGGGCCGGGAATGCCTGCTTAGATGACGACAGCGACTACTAGAGAATTTATCAGATATCGATCCTATAGGGGCTTTTCTCAGGGGTAAACGTACATATTATAATATCCTCCAATTCTCCTCTGATCTCCGTATCTTCTTTGTATAGGATATGACTATCCAGTCCTCGATCAATACATATAGACTCTTTTCTTCTTCCGCCCACATACAACTTCAGCTCCTCAAATCCTCCCAGACATATCCAATGAAGGCGCTTCCCCATCTTTGAGTCGCGAAGCATCATACTACCACCAATCCACAAGGTAGAAAGATGGAAACCGGTGACTGGGAGATGCCTAGGTTGCAAGTGGTTCGTGTAGCGCCTTTCATAGCAGATTATCTTCTTCGCCATTTACTGGCTCGGTAACAGTAGTTCGTTGTGTAGGATCCACTATCTCCGGTTATTTGACCTTTATCCCGGGGAGTGCTGATATAAGGTCTCCAAACCCTTTCCCTTGTCCATGGCGATGTCCTCGAGAGCTTGGAGGAGTTTTAAATTGCGCGTCTCTTTGGTGACCTGCACAAATGTATGTTTGGCAGAGTTTGCATCGTACGTCAACTCTCCAATTTGAATGCGAATGAGTTTGGGATCAGTTCCAATCCGCTCCAATGCATTGTTGTACTGATTCTCTTCAAAGTCCCCCCCAAACAGAGCATAGCGGCATCTGTCGTTGGTGATAAAAGGACACTGCAGTACATCCATGATCTGATCTTCCATACTATCATTCAGAAGCAATTGGAACTCGTCCAGGACAAGAAAGTCCAATTTGGCAAAGTAGAGTCTCTTGCCGCTCATGAAATGGAGGAGTCTTCCAGGTGTCGCTATGATCACATCACAGCCCTTCCCAAGTTGTTCATATTGAAGAGTGACATCTACTCCTCCGTGGACAAGGTAGCATTTCAGCCAAGTCCTGTCTGCAACTTTTGACACTGACGGTGAAATAACTGTTGAACGCAACGGTCAAGGAGTTGAATTGGAGATGGGGCGAAGCCCCCTAATGAGGCTGCGCGGCTGCCAAGACGCTAATTCCAACAATAACGACCCATATGTACCCCAGGCGCTTCAGCCAAGAGATAATTAATGACTATGAGGTCGGATCTTTGACGTGTGCTAGAAATGGAGCAACAAAAATATAATCCGATACCTAGGTCTCTGGAGAATGAATTCCAGGATAGGATATGCTCATAATGGGTGACATAAGCCCCAGTCCCAGTCTATTCCTGTCCTCAGGCCAATCAACGCACATGCATAGCATGCACAAATACCATGTAGCGACCCCCCTCTCCTAAACCCCCGAGGCCAGCTCAACACAGCCCCGCCCAGCGTTTTATCGCGATTATTGTATCCGAACGACCCGTCGTTGGATTCCCACACAGCCTCAAAATCCAGAGCTAGCTAAGGGCAGTCTCAGACCTTCGTAGCTTGGTCTTCAAGTCCCTCTTGAAGTGCGCAACAACCTCAACTAGTGTTCGCCAGTCTTGCTGCCACCACTATCATATCCTCCGTCTGCAGAGTTTTTTTAAAAGAAAAGTTTGGTAAGGTGAGATGCGGCTGATCTGTTATAGTAGGACTCGAAGGTCGCTGTCGATTTGGCTTTTACTTCACCAAAAGCCACTACCAGATCTTCGTACCTATTCTTCAATTCTTATTTTCTCTTCCCTGTCTTTCCTCCGTTCTTCCTTGATCCTTCAGAAACTAGCCTTCCCTGAGAGCCTTGAATTATCTGCCCTATTGCTCTTACTTTCCCTTCATAGAGCAAAATATAGCCACAAATTCATGGCTAACCGTCTCATATTCCATGCAACCTTACATGTATCCACTGAACCATTCCGATAATGCTTTGCCGATTCATGCTTGTTTTTTTTATCTCGTCACTGGTCGTCATATCTGGAACCACTGTTGGATAAAAGCGTTGATGACATGCTCTTCAATTCTGATACAAGACCCACCTCTGTCGATTCTTGGAGAGTGTTCAATGCACCTCCTTCCCTAGATCCGGTATCTCAATAATGTTCGCCGGAAATCAGGAAATTTGGGTGCGTTCGAGTAAATAACATGAGACTTCCTCTGCAATTTAGATATCTTATCATGGCAAGGTTAGCTATGTAGATTCCTCAAACAAGCCTTTCAGCAGATTACTGACTCATCATTCAGTGTCGAATTCTCTCTGGGATATCCTCCTTCGGTCCGTCTCACCCTCGTTCGACATTCAATTCCTTCCACCGAGCGATGGGTAAGACCACGGTTCTCACCTATAAAGCTCATCACCCAGCTATCTGAAACTGGATGGATCCCATTTTCTCCGATCTTCTCTAGGATCGTCAGAGAAATCTCGGCAATGGACAGCACAGATATCCATCCGTATTCGTTTTCGGACTTCCCGTGGAAATATCTAGGATATCTTGCAAAGAAAAGTCTATCGAACTCGCTGCCTCTCCTGCTAAGCATTTGTTAGGTGGACGAAACGAGTGTGACACTGTTATCCATAATCTTGGTGTCTAAGGTGGCCAACAAGAACACGGTTCGTGTTATCATGGTCAGAGCTGGCACCAGAGGTCGGCAGGGAGGGGGTAGGGGGGCAGCTGTTCTAGCTCGCCCTATCGTACTCAGGCATTAGCAAGAATGAGTCAGCTAAGGAGGAGGACTTACCGCATAGCGCAAATACGAGCATAGTCCTTGCGGAAGACCAGGATCTAGTCGATCCGCTCCAGGATAGCGAGCATGGCCCGCTACCGTAACGCAATGGGCACGTAGTCCTCAACGTTACGCGTGTAATATTCTTGAAGGCGACGAAGGTTATTCTTGCACTAGGCAACACGGTGTTCGGCACCAGGAACTCGATTCCGGACAGCCTTCTCGGCGGAAAGCAGGCAGGTGGCTGCGCGTCGGATCTGACGATAGTCTCCCCAGAAGTAACACGGAACCTAGAAGGGCAGGTTAGCTCAGAGCTACGGCATCACGAAGGGGAGAACCTACTGGCTCGCATGGCTTCTTGAGCTTGATGCATCGTTTGCACTTCTGGAAGGCGTGGGGGCATCAACGAGCCAACTCTGGCTCTTCCTTGTAGCATTTCGAGCAACGCAAGCAGCAGGCGCGCTCAATAAAGACAGGAAATAACACCGGCGTTGGATGAGTCTTCCCTAAATTCAATCTCCGGAAAGCCAGGATGTCATTGGTATTAGGCAAGTTAAAAGGCCCTGCCTTAGAGCTAGTCCGAAGCGGGTTCGGTCATTGTCACAAAGTCTTCTAGCCAAAGATCTTGGCCGCTGATAGATATTGACGCGGCAGTTTTTCATCGACAAAGCGGGATACCATGACAAGCAGTTGGTCATCCGGTCCAATGCTGATGCAGATTGTGTTCAAGTGCTCAGGGAACGCTCGCAGCAGGCTTTCTTCGGAGTAGGGTCCACCTGTGCTGGGCGTGCTGTTACTCTTGTGTTGCCCCACAGACTTCTTAGATGAGATCCCTCTAGCCTACTTTCCCCTTCTTCGATGATGGTCTCGCTAGCAGTCTTCCGCTCACGATGCTCAAATCCCAGTCCATCCACCTCACCAACTTGAGCGCCAGATTGTCTTCTCTCGTTCCATCCATTGGGATAAGCTCTCCGTCCCCCCCGTAGCCGCCTTCGGCCTCACCCCTCCAGACCACTTAGGGCTGGTCTGGCGCAGTTCATATGGTGTTTTCGCAGAGCTTGTGGAGCGCAATGCAAAAGTTGCTGAGCGTTATGTTCACTCTCTCTATGTAGAGGTCTGCGGGTGCGGATGGAGTAGCTGTCGAAGCAGGTGCTGTGAGCGCCGATGACGTGGTGGTCGAGAATGCGGCGGCCAAGGATGAAAGAGTTTCTAGTGTTGATCTTGAAGTCGTTGCTGGCGTATAAATAGGGAGCCTCCCCTATGACTCTCTATACCGATGACGCTGTCACTTGTTAGCGAGATCACTTAGGGCTCGTGAGTATACTTATGCTCACAGAGGTAACGGAAGGAGAAGAGAAAAGTAGGAAGCGAAGGTGTTAACACAGGTGTGTTAACACAAGCAAAGTGAATGGTTCATAGCATGCCTCCAGCAGAAGTATCAAAGGTAGAAGAAGATAGTGAGGTATCGGAGGTGGGGAAAACGATGAAGTATCAAATATAGATGAAGATGATGAGGCAGAGGAGGCAGAGGGAAGCGATGAAGTATCAAAGGTAGAAGAATACAGTGAGGTAGAGGAGGTAGAGGAAAAACGATGATGTATCAAATGTACAAGTCGATGATGAGGGGCAGAAGAGGTAGAGGAAAATGATTAACTATCAAATGTAGAAGATGAAGATGATGAAGTATCGGAGGGTGAGGGGAAGAGTATTCCTGTGATAACTAAATATTAAAGAGGGATTAGCATGCTATCTTCTCTCGAGGATCTTATGAAGGTCCTTCGGAAGCTGATGTTGAATCCATTCCAAGTCACCCTCTCATGACTGTGGGTCCGCAATATGTATTTAGGCCTATTTGTGTTTTGCAAGGTGTATGGTGTTGTGCCTGCTTTGGGTTATAATAAGGGCGGTGGTCTATGAGCACTCCGCGCCCATGGGGGTACTCCATATTCATGGGAGTTCCCCATGCTCACGAGAGCTTCTTGGCGTCATGAGAGCTCTCCTGCTTGGTTGCTTTTCTATTCGATAATTGCCTTCGAAACACTTTAGCTATCGACCTAATATCTGCTGGTTGCGGATAGAGATGCTTGTTGCTGGTATCACTGAGGAATATGGAGGCACTCTATATCCACGAGAGCCTTTCCATGTCATGAGAACCCTTCATGCTCATGAGGATACTCCGCGCTCACCCAGAGATAGTTTCAAGCTATGACGCCCCGAATAAAGAACCCAGCCAACACTTGAGGGATACCTCGCAGCCAGTCATCTCCTTTATATCTGCTGCCAGCATGTGGTATGGTGTCGTGTATGCGAAGTCCTCTGTGATGGATCCACTATGGATATTTCGGTCGATGTACAGAGCACTCCATGCTAGAGAAACGAGGTTGGCATCCAGCCGACTTAGAGTGAATATTGGCTCTTGGTACCCGGAGCTCCTCCAGTGACTCTAGTTTTGCCTGGAGTAGGGCAATGACAGACCTTAATGTATATACATGCAGCCCCCTGAGCACACCCAAAGACCGAGATCTAATCACCGTCTTATCAAGCGGATGTTCCAAATCCGTTGGCTCTGTTGCTACACTAGTTACCTCAACCACTTCCTTCGCGCGTGCCGCCATGCTTTACTCTTGCTAATGTCAGCTTAAGGAGAAGCATAGGGTGTTAACAGCCTTGACTAAGGCGTGAGAATTTGATGGAATGGATGACTTTTGGAGATCTTACCTATAGATATGTACGTTTCCTCCCTCATTACCTGAAACTCTAGCTACAGGAGAATAAGTCGGCTCTATTCTTTGGCTAGCCATGCTTCTTTATTCGTGTCTATGAGGGGTCCTCCATACCCACAAAACTTTTCAATGTCATGGAATCTCTCCATATCCATGAGAACTTCTCAATGCCACGAGAGCTCTCTGTGTCCATAACAGTTTCTCAATGTCATGAGAGCTATCCGTATCTATGAGAGCTTCCCCAGGCTCATGAGGGTTCTCCGTATTCATGAGAACTTTTCAATATCATGAAAGCTTCTTGATGTCACAAGAACTGCTCAACTTCATGAGAATTTTCGAGGTCATGAGAATTCTCCATTCCTATGAAAGCTTCTCCATGGTGTAAGGGCTCTCTACGTCCATGGGGTACCGCGTATTCATGAAAGCACTTTGTGCTTATGAGAGCTTTTCGTGTTCACAGAGCACACACCATGTCCGAAAAACAGTATTAGGAGCCAGAGAGAAGTTTTCTCTTTCTCTCGTCGCTACCACTTCTTCTCGTGAGCTCAGTCAATCACGTCGTTCGGCAAGAACCCGAAAGCAGGGTCTGTGTTTACACTAAAACGTGACAATACCCATACTCTATGATACGGCAAAGTCAGTCCGGACGTCACTGGTTGGACAGCAGAAGACTATTGGGCCCATATGACCGTTTACGTGATTAACGCAAATACTGTTCCCGGAAGCGAAGGACTTGCGGAGGGGGTTTATCGCAAAAACTATGCAGAGCGAGAAAGCTGCATACGAAATTGACCTTCTATAGGGGATGTGCCTCTCCATTTCCCCTCTCGCTTTGCTTTCAGTATAGATTGTGTCTCCATCTGAAAAGGCGAAGGAGTTTCGTATATTTCGTTCTATCTCTCGCCAAGTAGAGGAGGACGTCCGATACGGATGACGATATCCCTCCTTTCAATGAAGTCTCCAAGGAGCTCTCGGAGAACCCCAGCTATCGTCAGCTCTTCCAAGGAGTCTACCTCGAAAAAGCGACGCTACCTCTTCCTCCCCTCGAACAACAACAGCATCCAGAGAAGCTCCTTACAAGTTCAACCGCAGCTCTGACCGAGATACTATAAGGCTATACAACACAGAAAGGAAGAAGATAGATAGACCTAGCATGGGTCGAATAAATCACTCTTCCAATTTTCCGCGGATTAGACAACAAAGGAGGAGAAGCTAGTAAACAGGGGTACTCTTCCCTACCTTCCTTCTGTTAACAAGGCACCGGGAAGACCGCATAGAAAACTGCTCGAAAGACCACTCCTAAAGACGTCACTAAGGTCACACTTACAGTCTTCGCGCCAACCCTGCGCGTATGCGAACCGGCGAAGCAGACTGGGAGGGATAAAGGAGGCTTCGACCACAAGATTCATAAAGGCAGTTTCTTTCCGTCCTGACCGCGGTCTTTCGAACCTATAGCCAAGGACTCTGTGATTGAACGCCGACCATTTCTTTCCGTTATACATGCTGTCAGCTGCAGACCGGCGTTCCGGACAATAGAGACGGGAGTGTCAATTCTGATGCCTTAATGTTGGAGTCACCAATTAGCATCTTCTCTGCTTTTTTCCAGAGCGCGATACTAGATTTTTCATGACCCTCTACAGCCGTTCTCCGCATTCGCAAAACAATTCAGGGGGTCGGCAGAAAGCATTCAGCGGGGCATTAAGTTATTATCTTTGGGATCCCCTGACTCCAGATCCCCTGACTCCAAGGCGTGGTCAGGGGCTAGGGAAATAAATAGGGGGGCTTCAATCAATGTGTGGCTGGAATGGATAGCTCATTCCTACTACACCAACTTCGCCTACAATCTGAGCTTGTTTTCTTTTCTCATTTCTCAGTAACGACAACCTTCCTTGTAAAGATAGTGGTGGTGGAAACTGGATATTGGTAAGTAGGTAGATAAGGATTTTTTGCTGTTATTGCAATGGTCTAATTAACTGTAGAGATATGTAGGCTCAAAAATATGAGAGTAGGTGCAGCTTTGGAGAGCTTGGTCTGCATTCTCCGAACAGAGGGGAGAGATTTGTTGTTTTCGCTGTGGATTACAGAGATACTGGGGTGAGATAAGCAGATTTTGATGGAGTGGAAGGGTATTTTAGGGGAGTAAGCCTCTGGGACGAAAAGGAAGATTGAAGCGGTGCTGTGCATTGCCTTCTCCAATTCTGAGATGGCTCAGTCGATGTGAATATAGGATGACCTTTTCGCTACAATTCCACAACACTCTAGGAGGTGATATGGTGGCTAGGTCGATAACTTTCTCTTTAATTCGCTCTTTTTTCACTCATCTTTCAAAACACACTCTTTCTTCTTCCGTCTCCGACTCTCCTCCACCCGCATCCCACCAACCTCTCTGCTTTCTTTCTCCCTCCTTCCTCTTTAAATCGCTGCTAGAAACTTGAAATCCGTATAAGAAGCAGGGAGGTCCCTAAGGTGATTCCCCGGCTAATGTAAGCTAGGAGATTGAAAATCCTCAAATCAGACTCTGTCCTCCTCCAATTGGTGAAGGACAGAATGAACAACACCCGCTTTGCGGAAGGAGCAAGTGGTTTGACCACGATCCCCGACTTTGCTACTCTTTCGCCGAGGAGGGAGTATCTATTTTAGGGTCCTTCGAGTCACCGCATTGCAGTGAGCTCAAGGCCAGCAAGAGGATGCTCCCTCGGGGGAGGGGGATCTGGCGAGGAGCCCATCGACTCCAATCAAGTATTGCCCCGGTGTGAGGACCTGTATAACCGAAAGGTTACAACAAGTGATCCCGGTAGCAAGGACAATCCTAATCTAGAGCTGGGGTTCATCCCAATCTAAGGCTAGCTCATACCAGCTTGATCCCAGTGGCGTGGCAAATAGCGGGGGTAACCCTAATCGGGGCTAGTTCATACCAGCCTTGATCCCAGTGGCGTAGCAAATAGCGGTACGTGCTAAGCTACTAGATTGCTATCTGATTGTATGTTGGTGGATCTAGCCTGCCGTCAACATAGCCAGGGAGGGAGCCCGGCCGCTTTAATCAGGCATGTGAGGTGCAAGGAGCAGGGGGGAGGCCTGTTCTGGCTATAAGTTCTCTTATATAGCGCGATCGCTTGAAACTAACCTGCCTTCTCGTGTCTCGTCCTCCAAATCGGTAGCGTCGATTTTCCACTACTCACCTCTCTCAGTTCTCACAAACAGTTGGCCCTTGAATCCAGTCCAGATCAAAGACCCCGAAGTATACTTCTGCTCCGGAGCCTAGCATATATCACTCGAGCTAATTAAGCTGTTCCTCCTCTATTTTGCTCGAACCGCTTCTGGCAATCTAGACGAAAGGATTACCTCGAAAACGGCGCGAGGCTACATCTCTCGCACGCTTTGCGCCGCCTACCGCATCTCTGGGAAGAGGCAACTTAACGCTGAAGAAATATCGCAGGTGTACGTTTATATACAGAAGCTGGAACGTGATGGCGAATTGACTCGAGTGAATCCGGTAGCTACCGAGAATAATCTTAATATCTTAATCGCCATGGTCTTTTCTAACGCCTTCGCCCTCAAGTTGTCTGGCATCAGACTTGTCCTCAACTTGGCTCTGTACATGAACCTCTGTGTATATTCTTGTGGCCGTGGCTCTAATCTTGCTTAGGGTGGTCCGAGGGTTGTAGAACAGCCAAATCATTGATCATTGCTTCTGTTGGGACCATTGCGACTTCTACGTGGTTTACTTGGATGACGGTGATCGTGTCATCACCGCCAACATCAATATCAAGTATCAAAAAGGCTAAACGACCTCGGATAAGCAGAAGACAATTACCCTTCGCCTTTTGCCCACAGTGATGGCCATGTAGGATTCTTTACGTCTACTCGCGACATTGGTCCTGGTAGATGGTGTGTTCGGGCCGGGGATTACTTGGGCCGATCTTATTGCAGTCAAACCTGGTAAGTACATACACTAGTGCTTCACCAGGAATATTATGCAGCTGGCAACATCCCTCATGGGGAGTGGCATTGCTACTATAACGGCTGTGCTATCCTGACAACTCTGACAGCCAGTGATACTCTGGACCCTCCAAAAGTTATACTACTAACAAGTTCGATCTTCTCCTCTGAAAAAAACTATCTCCGCCATTTGTACTATGAGCGCTGACTTAGCTCCTTCTCCGCCGAGTCTGTCTCATGGTGCGGCATTTGCGAGCAGTTTCTGGAATGGGAGCAGTTCGGGACTAGGAAAAATG
Source organism: Sabuloglossum arenarium (assembly GCA_022345705.2). Taxonomy (NCBI): domain Eukaryota; kingdom Fungi; phylum Ascomycota; class Geoglossomycetes; order Geoglossales; family Geoglossaceae; genus Sabuloglossum; species Sabuloglossum arenarium. The sequence goes on along the minus strand of JAJDMY020000714.1, from coordinate 67,561 downwards.
ATCATTTTGCCTCCCATTGGGAGGAAGTATGGAGTTTGGTTAGAGAGCACGGGTACGCTGGCCAATTTGACAATGGGCGTCGAACAATCCCCTCCTTCTGCCCGTTTTGCCTTCATAACGAGAATCTTTCGCCCACTGAGAGAATCTCGGCGACGATGAGCCAGGCCACCCGTTTTAGCAACTCCGATCACATAGCGGCACACATCGACGCCCCCGATTTCCCTTCAACTTGTATATGCCCTTGCTTCCCAATAACCTGTACCTATCAGCAAGAAATAGTCCCTCAAGAATTGGCGAGTCATTTGATCAATATCCATGGCATAGTGATGTTGAAGACCATGCGGAAGGAACAGAGGGAAGCGCAGAAGAAAGCAAGAGCACTTGGTGAAATCTCTGTGAATTCTCAAGGAAGATTAGGCAGCGCAAAGTCATCAAAGAGAATGAAGAAGTAAGGTGGTTGGTTGTAGGGGACTGCAGTATCAATTTGTAATAGAGGATAAATGAAGAAATTATTAAAAAAGAAAAATTCGAATTATTATTATTTTTCGATTTACTAATAAGTCTATTTAGATATAAACTTATACCCTATAAATTTTTTTAGCAAGGAACATCGAGTTGCTCCAGTGCTTGCGAGCAGAAGTCATGCTTTACGGAGAAGCTGGAAAAGTTCTCACACCCTCACCGCATTCCTACCTGGAGTTTGAACATGCAAATCTTGATCGGCGATCACGAACAACTCCGGCCCCAGATAAAAAACTACGAGCTTCAACATGATAATCCCCGAGGCAAGAGATATTCCCTCGACATCTCGCTGTTTGAGCGTCTCATCAGGCCGCAGATGTGGAATCTCCAGGTACCATTGAGTACATTGAAGACTCATCGACGAATGCACCCTTCCATCTCAGAGCTAGCCAGAGTCCCACTCTATCAGGACTTGCAAGATCATCCCTCAGCGTTAGAATATCCGGAAGTCGATGGGATGCCAGATCGCTTATATTGACTGACCTAACCACCAGGAAAAAGAAGACCCGCGACCAGAACAAGCTGTCTCCTTATCCCAGAACCAATACTTTCAAAGTGGATATGATGGCTGCTCTTGTCTCACATCTTGTAAGGCAAGGAACGTATGGGAGTGAGGATATTGCGGTTATTACTCCATATCTGGGACAGTTGCGGAAAACCAAGAAGCGACTAGCGAAATTCCTTTGAGATTCTTGTTGGGGATCGAGATCAGGAAGGGTTGGAAGCTGGGGGACTTTTGAGACGACCCGGAAGCTTCTACAAATGGCCAGGTTCAAGTCCAGAAAACGATACTGCTCGATGCTTTGAGGATTGCTACTCGTGGACAACTTCCAAGGCGAAATGGCAAAAGTCATAGTCGTCTCCTTGGTTCGGGGCAATGATGAGCGAAAGTTTGGATTCTTGAAGACTTCTAATCGCATTAATGGGCTGCTGAGTCCTGCATGACATGGGATGTATGTATTTGTATGTACATACATCATCGGCAACTCCGATACCTCGAGGCCTGTTCCCATGTGGGCTGAAGTACTCTCCATTTTCAAACGCTCAAACAACATCGGTCCAAGCCTTGAACTATGCTGTCCTCGACATAAAGAACCACCTATCGAAGTCTCAGTGCCGGACGATTCCGCTCGGCTCGCCCCTGAAGGCGGTTGTGCTAAGAGATGCTCGTCGAGACTACTCTGTGGCATTCTGCACCTTAGCATAATGCAATTCGTTACCTTAAACGCTATCCAAGAACAAAGAAATGTTGCGAGCATGAGTGTCCGAGACCTTGCGGAGATCTATGCGAGTTAAAATGCCAAGTCGTGTTATTCGAACATCCTTTTGCCATGTGGACACATCGCCAGGCAGCTGAGATGTCAGGAAGTTCGCTGTCGCGTCCAGATGGAACAAGTCATGGAGCATTGCAAACATGAAATCCGAGTCCGTTGTCACGAACTGCCTTTGGATGTTGATTACCCCTGTTCAGCAAGCTGTGGAGCAGCGCCGACTTGTGGACACAACTGCACGCATACTTGCATAGATTGCAATACCAGGATTGACGGTATCATTGCTGAGAAGATAAATGGAGTTTATAACACCCAGTTGTGGAAGACCATACACGGCCTGCAGTCATAGCTGCAAAGCTCCATGCCATGGCGACATGTCCTGTCCTCTTTGCAAGGAACCCTGCAAAGCCAGCAGCAATCATTCAAAATGCAGCAAGCTGTGTCATGATCCTTGCGCACCACGTGCTGAGGATTGTTCCTGGTCTTGTCCACATTGAGGTTTTCTGTGTATATTTCAGTAGCTCTGGAATTTATTCCTGGTATTTCTGTTTAAATTCTGATGATTATGACTCGTAAGACTCCTCTGTTGAACTTCTGACTGAGGCTGCCCAGTCTTTCATAAATTCTTCTCTTTCCTCATCCTCTTGCTTTGATTCTACCTCTTAAATATCCTGATTTCCCTCTATATTCCACATACATAGAACTCGGCATGTAGTAGGAAAACCCGTCTTGATGCTATTAAGAAGTGCCAGCTCTTGATCCGTAACCATAACTCCAGGCGATTTGTTATTTGGAAGAACTTTTTTTGTAGCTGTTGTAAGGCCTAGATGTAGTCATAACACCGAAATAGTGCATGGGCTTCTATCAGGCCCTTGTCGAGAAGGATACTCGTTGGTTTGTGAAGGAGGTGGGATGTTCATTATATCCGAGAAGAGTTGAATGATATTGTTAGAGGTTGGAGAGCAAAGCAAAAAAGAAAAAAATTTTCTTATGATCTACAGCGCTAAAGCACAGGCTGGTGGCACATTGACGTGCGGGGTCAAGCGCCTAGCTTTACCCGAACGGGTGGGATCGCCATCAAGTCAGACACTGCAAGAAATCGAAAATATTAAGTTTTTATTTTCGTCTAACTATTTCTTGCAGAAAAAAACCAAAAAGAAAAAGAAGCACTGGTCAATTACTATTCATTTATATTCATGGCGTTCCGAAAACAAACCGGGGAAAAGAAGGGGGAAAAGTCACAGCTCAGCCATCTAACAATCGTCCCATGATCATGATCCTCAAACCATCCGAAAAAAAATTAAGGAAAAAACACTCCTTATCTCTTCATTCCATTTCATCCTTCAGTTAATTTCTCTCGGGATAGCATCATACATCTAACTCACCCACAAATGTTTCACAAGCTGTTTCTTCCATTTCTTTCGCATTTACATCCATGCCCGCTTAGGCGTTAATGGGAAGGAGAGATTTGGTCTTTGAGGAACTGAGTGCTTCACCCGTCATCGTGGTCATTTCTCCTTGCGCGTGTGTGAAGTGACATTCCTCTACGCCTCCGGGGAATTTGGACTTTCTAGTTTTTCTGATGATGTGGGGGTGCTGCAGATGGAACCCAGGAGGAGGGGATATCCGTGGGTAAACAGGAAAAAAGAAAGGGAGAAACGGTGTATGGTAACACACACCCACACAAACGGAGACAGGCGGGTTTGCCGTTTCGCTCTCCGTGAAAGCACCTCAAAAGAAATATCTGCTGCGGTGCTCTTTTTTCTCCTCTCCAAGCTAAGTTTTGGATGCCATCGCGCAGCAAGGAGGGCATACAGGCGCTTGTTTCTTGTTTCTTCTTTCATACTCGGAATAGTGAGGGCCCCGTTGAGAAAAAGAGAAAGGAAAAAAAGGAGCGCAAAGGAGACCCCGTCTCGCTAGGCCCATTTTCCGAGGAGAGCCATAAGAGCTGGAAGGAAGTGTCAGTGTGCTTGAATTTAGATATAGAAGAATAGGGGAAAGATATTGAGGGTCTTACCAGCACCTAGGGACATAAGTGCATATGCCCACAGCATAGTCCCAACCTTTGCCTTTCGCATCGTGTTGCTGAACATAAATTCATGCGCCATAAGCTCGACTAGCCCCGTATAGATCAAGATTCCCGCAGAGATGGAATCGAAGATCCCATTCACGATAAGCGTAGTCTGAGATCCCGGAGGATACGTGTTCCGCACCCCTAGGCCAACGGCAATCGCAATAGGAGTGGTAAAGCCGTACAGGAGGCCCAGAAAGTATGGCGTCCAGCGCTTCGACTTGGGAAACGGGGTGACGGCGAGACGGGAGCCAAGACCAAGGCCCTCAAACGTCTGGTGGAAGACAAGGACGACGTAGAGGGTGCCGAACTCCTTCCCGGACACGGCGAGCGTAAGTCCGACGAAGATACTGTGGAAGATAATGCCAAACTCCAGGATGAGAATTGCTGTCAATTGAGCCGAGTAGGTTTCTGCGAGAGCATCTTTGTCTTCGCCATTGGCTTCTTCAATGTCAGTGTGCTCTCTACTATGGGAGAGATGGTCTTGGCCGGGGATGTGGGTGGAAGGATTCTCAGAATCGTCGCCATTCTTATCTTCAAGGATTCGAGTGGATTTGTCGTGGTACTCTAGATTCTGATCTTTCGACGTGATGCCAAATTTTGCGTAGCGCAGGCATAGCAATTCCACGAAGAATAGGACAAATATCGTCATGAGGGCGATGCCCTCAACCCAATCGTATTCGGTAATGGGGCCGGTAAGGCATGGATCGTGGAGCGCACTGTTTGCTGGGGAGAGGAGCTAGTGAAATTCGTCAAGAGATCAGCAAACTATTGTAGCTATTAGGCTAAATAGAAGTCGGTGTTATACGATGCCGAATTACTAATAGTGATGAGGAAAGAAAGGATAATGACAACACCCGATTCAACGCGAACCAGCGGTATCGCCGTTCCATACATATTGAAACGGTTCGAGACAATGCAGTCCAACGGAAGGAATGCCAGGTCAAAACAGAGAAAATAGCTACATGACTCGATGAATTGGTTTATGCTTACGTGAATGAAAGCTGTCGCAATAATGACACCCGATCCGAAGTACTTGGCTACGAAGAGTGCCCATCCTGGTATCCCTAGTTTCTTATATCGGTTCGCAGCGATGGGGAAGAGAGCGCCTGCTCATCGCCTTGGTTAGCCAGTTAACTCCAAATGCAGCGCAACCCTCCTCGCAAAGGCAGAGGTAGTGAATCGAAAAAAGAATAAGATCATCAAAGTACACGTCCAGCCAGCAACATTCATGGAGGGGCATACCAAACATCGATCCCACCAAGATCACGAACACGGCGGATACCCGGACACCGATCCGCCCATCAAATTCATTTCCTGTCTGACACTGTGAAGCTGGAGTGGACATGTTGTTTGCACGCCGCGTTATCTAGACAGCAACCTTCCCAGGCTGTATCCCAATACTAGCGGTGGTCTTCAACCTTTATTGTGAAATCTGGTGAGAAAAAGCAAGGGACAGGATCGACTGCAGAGGCAAGGTCGAGGGTCAGCGGAACCGGGATGCCTGCAATACCTAGATTTCACTTACCACAGGCCTGGATCTGTAGGTAGGGAGTACGCTAAGATATTAAGATATATGCTATCTGTCGTAACAGAGAATTTTCTCGGTGAAGGCAGAGGAAAAGAGTAGGAGTTCAGCTAGCCACCCAGGTGTATTGAGTCCCTTGGTGGGTAGATACCGAGCAAGCGAAACCAGGCAACCGAAAATCAACCACTTCGGATTGGTCGCGATAAGTAGTACGACATTTTCTACACGCACGAGGAGATAATTGGCTATTTCGATATCGTTCTGCGCGCCGGTTCACCCGATTCATCCGGGCTGGGATGCATAATTTTTAGGCCTTTTCCTTTTTCAACCTTTCCTACTGATCCCCGAAATTTGAAAATTGCTAGGATACTCTAAGGACATACCTTCTCCCCAAAAAAGTGGATTCCCATAGAGGGCGCCATTCAAATTGATCTGCTCCCTCCTATTCAATCGAACCACGAATTTGCTGGGGTTCTTGGTCAGTAACAGAGCTAACGCAAGAAACCAAGATGCCTTGCTTGGAAAGAGATAAATGTATAAATAACGCCCTCACCTTTGCATTTGCGAAACCAGAATGCAGCCCAAGCGTCTAACTACTTAAGGACTTATCCCCGCTATTTGAATCTCATCCTACTGTGTGCGGGGAACGTAATCGGACAATGCCTCCGGATGTCTTTTGCATTAATTTATGTCCGTGTATGCATGCTCTGTTTCCTATTCGGCTTCTCCAAAACTTGCCAAAACGAATTGATGCGCATGCGAGTCGGAGTGCAGCCCCAATCAGATTCTTAAGACTCTCGCTTTTGAATAAAAAGATGACAAACTGACCTTGTCCTACGCATGCCCGAGTCCAACCTTCATAAAAGTTCCCGCTGATACCACGACCGATAACTCCCGGCTTCATCGGAATCCCTGTGCCTTCGCCCTTCTGAGTGCCGGGAAAGTGAGAGGGCTGATTTATAGAAGACATGGACGTGCTGTGCGACCTTGGAATAGTCCTAATATAGTCCATCTGTGCGTCTCCTTTCACACCACCGCAGAATGCACACAATTGTCTGCCCCTAGCCTCGGGCCATAAACTAAACGACCGACGAGAATCCTCCTATAGCCATCGGAATGACATTATCAATTCCAAACCGAGATTCGAGTAAAGCAAATCACAAAAGCCTCCGGTTTCCCTCATGACTTTTTTATCAACCAAATCCAAATTATACCGGTACCGCGAGGAACTTCGAGACATTGAAAGCGATTCGCCCGTGATATCGCGGTTGGATTTGGAAGTCGGAGACTTATGTTATTTCTCGCAAGAGTGGTCTTGGAAGGAACAGACCTCCGCGGTGACCGAAACGAGGCGCAGTAGGATATTGAGGTTGCGATGGTCTCGTTGCGCCCGGATAACGGGGAGTAGGGAAGGTGAGGGATGTTGATGAAGTTTAAGGCTACTAATCTTATTTCTCTTCAGATACTGCCTAGTCCCAATTTGCGTTGAAGAGGGTGTCGAGTATCTTCAAGCTGTTTGCTGTTACTTTGGACAGAGACATCCCACAGATGCTCAGTCAGTCATTCCATCAGTTCACCACTTTGGAATGCCTGTACCTGTATATCCCATAGCTTTCCCGACAGCCCAGTTGAAACTGCCTTCTCATATTGTCTGTTCTCCCTACCACCTAGATCCAGCCATGTTTACTTCCCACGAGCCAATACACCTAACGTTTTGTCTCCCTCAGCCTCAAGTATACACTCAAGCCTGTTAGGGTCAGCTATAGTCGCTAGTGCTCTGAGACTCCTGCGTCTCAAGTTGCAGCTTGGCCATCATCGATATGAGATCGAGCGTATTCTCCCTTAGAAGCTAATGTATGAGAGAGGGCACATATCAAAGGGAGCATCAAGAATGGCAGTGCGAATTTCGCTGAGAAAGAGTGAAGCTGGACGATATTTAGCAGCTAATAGATAGTTGTTATCGTTGCTGTGCGGGATTTTCGATTAGAGTTCTAACTATGGAGTATCTATACCGAGTTGAGGCTGACTAAGAGCTGACTTCGCCTGGCGTGAAACCTGGGACAGACCCTCATCCAAATACTTGAAATTTTATTCATTGCTATTTACAAGTGGACTATCCTTCATTCTGCACCTTTGAATACTGTGAGCGACCTGGGCAAAGTCCTAGATGCAACACGGCTTAAGTGAATAGAAAGAGGCAGAAAGAGGACCATAGTCAACTGACGACGAGCAAAGTACTGCTCAGAATCAAAAAGGAAGAACAAACTTTTTTCTCTAACGAAACAGAAAGGATCTATCATCGCCACTGTATGAAGTGGGAATCTAGTTTTCAGCAATTTAGTCATCATCCTGTTCCTCCTCGTGCGTCTCACCGCTACTTCAATTAAGAAAGAGAAGGGGAGGAAAGAAAAGAGAGAAAAGGTGTACCATCTTCACTGCTGCGTATCGCCATTGAAGATAAAAGAGATGATGTAGGGCAATTCATCATTCCGTTCCATCTCCTAAAAACCGACAGGCTGGAAATTGAAAGATGATCATCAACTGGAGGTTATGATCGTAAGGATTGAAGTGAAAAGACAGAAGTCTATCACCGTCACCTTGCCACATCAGTCTTGAAAAAAAAAGGACATGATCCAGGTAGGACATGATCCAGGTACGACAATCTGGCCAAGTCGCGAAATCCAACCTACTAATCATTATTGACCCATCCGTCAAGCTCACTCTGTCGGTTTTAACAGCTTTATTTCGCTGGCTCATCCGGAAGTGCTGACTGCTTGTTACCGGATTTCTTGTTCCGCTTTTTCTTCTTCTTGCCTCCAGTTGTAGTGAGCTCAGCGCTTTCTTCGGGGGCACCGGAGGCGACCGGCTGTTCGCTACTAAGCTCCTTCCCTTTGCCTCCTCTAGTGGTAGATGACTTGGAGGTTTTTTCGGTAGCATCGGACGAGGATGATAGCTTGTTCTCCGGACTCCCCCCTTCACCTCCCCCGGGGATAACCGGTTTAGGACCCCCTCCGGGGGCATTCGCTGAGGTAGACTCTTTACTGTCAGGCTTTCTCCTCTTAATGGTAACGAGCTTCGCACTTCCTGCGGGGAAAAAAATGGCCATCTGTCGGACTTGCGGCTTCTTGTTTATGTCGGGAACGATCATCTCCATCCCAATCATCATTGCTGGTGTCAGTGCTAGCCCCGCGTCCATATTTAGACCCACGAATTCAAGTTTCTTGAGCTTGCGCTCGTCAAAGATTTTGACAAATGGCTGAACATCAACAATGAAGCCTTCGAGAGTAAGTGATTCTAGTTCAAGTTTGCGCTGAGGCACGCCTGGGTGCGTGGTGCGCCATGCCTTCATCATGCACATGATGTCTAGATACTCACCGTAGCCACTGTTAAAGTGGATTTTCCCACATCCTCGATCCCCACTAATGCCTTGTCAGCAAAATGGTAGCGAATCTCAAGACGATGTCGATATCACTTACTGATAGCTCAATGCCACTTCACTTAGCTTCTTTATTTTCCACGATCCCCGAATGTACTCCCATTTTTTGTCATGGCCTCTGCGGAGTGCGGGTTCCGTTGCCATGCGCAAGTCAAGGTGTTTTACGCTGGGCACCAACCAGAGGGCCTCCCATACCTGTTTCTGGTAGGATTCAGTCATGCCAACTAAGGTCAGGCTCTTCATTGCAGTGAGTGTTCGGAGTGGAACGAGATCATCCGGCGGGAAGGCGTCTTTTGTCTCATCTTCCCCCACGCCTGCTTTGAAGAGGTCGATAAAGATATGAGTAATAGTCGCAGTCGACATTGCAGGCCACAAAGCTTTTGTGAATGGCAATTCAGTTCTCCATCTACACATGGTTAGTCCGTCATTCCAGCTCCTTCAAACTAGTAGAAAACATTCCACTTACTCGAATTCCTGAAGGCGGCTCATCATTTTCAACACAGCAGCGATCAATTCGACAGCCTGGCTTTCTTCCTTTCTCTGTTCTATGCTTGTCTCCCTCACCTCTTGGTCCGCTTTTTCATTAAATCCTATGCCGTTCCACAGGCCCCTCGCAACCAATTTCTTCACTCTGTCCAGTTTGATGCCACCATTCTCGTACTGTCCCCTCCTTAGGTTCTCAGTCACGAATATGACCGTCTGGAACGATAGGCTGCGGTTATCCTTTGTCAATGTCAGGAGTTTAGGGCTTGGTTTTGTGTTAATAGTAACAACTCCATCAAAGGTTTCATCTTCTTCATCGATGTCTCGCATGAATGGGTCATCGGGGCTACCAGAAGTCTCAGTTCGTGGGCGCGATGGCCTAGGAAGTATACCGTAAGGACTCGGACTGAAGTTGGGAGACTTCATAGATCCCGAGTAAGAGCCAAATGGTCTTGGACGACTAAAGCTGGGTGAAGTTACACCTTCTGATCCCGACAGAGAAGGTGGAGTAGCTCTGACGGATACATCTACTTTCATGGGAGTGGATGTAACTGCAGTTCGTGGATCTCTGGGAACCGATGGAAGAGGCTTTTGTGCGGAGGGCGGGAAATGGTTGGATGCATTCGAGGTAGGCCGTGATACAGTATCTCGAATCCGACCCGCAGAAGCTGTTTGAATCTCCGCCATGCGTTCCATTAGCGACTGGTTTGATTCCAATGGTCCTAGGGCTCCTATACCATGAGGGCTCTTGACCGGGGTCGATAGACTTGCTGAGAGACTTGAGTCCAGTTTCCGCATTATTTCTTGCCTTGACCGGCGGGTGTCTGGTTGAATCAATTTGTCATCATCCATATCTTCTACATCACTTGCGCCATCCACCGAGGTCGAATAATGTTCGTTTAGTATTACGGGTGTATCACCCGCACCCGAGCCCGAGCTCTGCTTTGGTAGAGCCCGCGGAGAGCTTAATCCTCGTGCCTCTTCATTTCGTTTCAATGGACTCATCTGGGATTTTGTTTGCCTTGGAACAGTTGCTGCAGTGATCGAGCTTTCTCGTGGAGGGGGAGAAAACATAGTTCTATGTCGAGGCTGAACCGTATCGTGTCTAGGACGATTGTCTCTCGATTGGACATCCGTGGCTAGAGAATAGTCGATAGGAGTGGGCGAAAGATGTGCCGTTAAATGTGAGTGGAAATTGTTATTCGCTGGTGGCAAACGCACAAGCCGACTTGGAGTTGACAGGCTCGAGACCAATGGAGATAAGCTCGTCTGCAATGATGCTGATCCAAATGCTGTATGCTGCGTCTCGTATGCGCTGCCCGCCATAACTGGTGTGCCTCTGGATACAGTGGAGCCGTATGGGATTGACGGAGGATAAGTCATATATATCGAACCCTCTTGACTAGTCGGTGGTTGCCCCCCGTGAGTGTAACTCTGTGCTTGGAATGGATCAGTCAAAGAAGGTAGAGTCGTTTGCGACGCCGGTGGAATTGTTCCTCTACCCACTCGGCGTCCTCTTGAGGGAGTCTGAAGGTGATCTCCCGAACGGAGCAGAATCTCATCTGATTCCGTTGAAGGATTATCGAAAAGATTTGATCGAGAAATATTTCTACGAAAAGGATTCATCTGTCTTAATCCGCCGGCGATTGACGCAACAGCCCTCGCTGCTGAATTTCCTCTATGACGATCGCTTCTTGTGGGAGTCGACACTTCGTTACCCTCTACAAATGGACGAGGGACGTCAGAGCCGGCTGTTGCTTCCAAGCCTCTTCTGAAAGGCGAGCGTGGATCTTCTGCTTGAGACCTCAGATACAGTGGAGAGTCATCCCGTGGTAGCACCGGAATAGTAGATGTCTCTGCATCTGAGCAATAGGATCCTCTGAGATTCGGTGTTGAGGAATGCTGCCTCACATGGCCTACTTGCCGGCGTTGCTGGGCCTCTTCTAGGCTAATGAGAGGAAATGAAGGCGGGCCTCCTACTGCTCTTGGAGGAGAGATTTGGCTAATTGGAGTTTTGTCGGAGACGATTCGCTTTGGTTGCAGTATCAAGTCAGCACTCCACAGCGATAAAGACACCATACGATAACACGGATGTCTTACATCGCGGTCATTCCGCCAGCGGCTGAACATCTCTGCAACTCTGATTTGTCGCTGGGAATCTGTATTCAGAAGGTCTCTTGATGACTCTGACGCAAACGCTCTCATAGGCACCGTTCCAACAGATGAGTGATGGAAGGATGTGTCTTGTAAGAGGGTGAACAGGTTATCTAAGAACTGCCGCTCTCTGTTAGAATACATCTTGGCGGCGACGTCGTCGCCGAGATGTGCAGTGTTGTTGATCGGTCTGATTACGTCGCTGCGCACCGCCAAGTGACTGCGAAATGCTTCAGTTGTTTTGGGTTACCCGGCACTTCTCCTTTTCTTCCCAGGCGCCTTCAATCTCACAACCACTTGGCTAGTCAATTCAAATTGATCACATACTACTAATGTATGAACTCCGAATATCCGATAAAAGATGTTCATATTTATATAACTAGGTCAAGTCTACGAAAAAACCAAAATCACTTAAAGACCACAACGCGATACGATACATTAAAATAAAGTAGGAGAACTGCCCTTACTCCTGGTATTCTCATGGCTGTCCCGCGTGGTGCTCCGCCAGATTCCTAAGGTATTCGGAGAAAGCATCTCGAACAATCCTCACCTCCTGTGGCGTCCCAAGATATGCCTCTAGTATTGAATGGCCCGGTCCGATATCATGATCTACGACACTCCCTCCGTGGTGCGAAAATGTGATGAGAGGATCGCCAAACCTCTCACCCCAAGTGTCCGAATTCTCTAACTCTTTCTGTGGAAAAAAAAGATTCCACCTCCGTTCCGGCGGGAATTTGGGAGCCCCAAGGACATCATTTCTCGTTTCGCCCATAAGAATCGCTTGTCTTCCAGGAACGCTGGTAATGTACGGAGCAAGCATTGGCAAGATACCGGAAAGGCGTTTGGATGTCGGAAACCCGTTTTCGTCAATTTCTTGGGCATAGCTTGTCGGGATCATGTAAACTGGACAGATGCTGCCGATGTACTTTGGCAGGTGAGGATTTACAAGTGAGTTAGGGAGCGATAACCCAATGTCAGTCAGAACTTCCACGAAAAGCTCGTAGACCCTAGAGCTTTGAGATCCGTTTGCGGTCATGACAGTCGAGATGCTCTGAGCTGCGTAATATTTTGTATCTATTTCGAGTTTCTCAAGGTCCTGTTGAAACAGCGTTGGGAATGTAGCACCAGAGTCAAAAACCTGTTTAAAGGACAGCTTTGGCCCGGCTGGGCCCATGAAGGTGGTGCCATGTGGGCCCGTGGGTGGCGCCGTAGGTTGCCCAGGTTGTATTTCTGGGGGGTCTTCGTAATCCGGCGGACCCAGCAATCTGCGGACCCAACCCTCTCTCTTCCAGAAGCCCTGTCCTCGAAAACGTCAGTGAGATTACGGAAACCTGCAGCTGGAGCGACTTACTTGATTGACTTCGTACCCTCCGAGGTTATGGTGAGACATCTTTCGATGCAGAATGGAGCAGAGATACTGCCTTGGGGTGTCGTCAGGATGGCACCAAAGGGGACTCTCGTACCACAGCCAGTGAGGTCCGAGTTCTTCAGAATAGCGTTCAATACGCTCCATCCGATCCTGAACGAAGTCGCTATATGTGTCTGCCGTATCAACGGCTTTGCCGGCCCAGAAAATAGTGTAATTTTTGACGTAGCCCAACCGGCCGGAGCGATATTCTTCAATGGCTCCACGAATGTTCTCTCTTTCAGGCTCGAATTCTGATTCAGCAAGGGCTTTCTCCAGAATTTCGATGCGGCGTTCAACGACCTGTCTGCGTTTGGCCTCATCCCTAAGTCAACAATCAGCACGTAGCCTCACGAAGTGCTCTACAGACAAAGCTTACACAATCATTCTATTCTCCTCCGTGTCTTCAAGGGCAGCGCGATCGTCACGAGCCTTCTGAAGCATCTTCTCTATGTGGGGAAGCGCTTCAGGGAGGTGCATCTCATGCTCATTACGGATTATAGTCCACTGATTAATGAGTTGCTCCGCTCTCTCGATCTTGCTGTTGGGTAGATGTAAGAGTCAACTAATCTCAGAATATCAAGGTCCCACAATTGCTAACCTCAAGCCAACTTCTCCAGCTTCTCCAAATACCACAGAAGGCCAAAACTGATTACCCCCCGTAACGTCTATCTCTTTGAGACTTCGTTGCAACACTGCGTCGTCAGATTCTTGTATATCATTTAGTATTTGATCTTCTCCCACTGCTTCTTCGGGCGTTTTCGATTTCTGGGGTTGCTTCCCGCGTTTCTTTTCCGATTTCTCGTCCTTTTCCGTTGCCTTGTCGCCACTTGAAGCCTTTCTTTTCCTCATCACAGGCTTGAGAACAGAACCCCTAAGCTTAATGACTCCATAGTTTACGGGCTTTAATACCCCAGTTTTTGTACGCGTGACTGCCATTTCGATCGAGGTTTCTCGCTGACTCTAGGTACCTCGAGAAGTTCCCTTTCATGTTGTGGGAATTAACCAGGTATATTTATCTACCACAGTAGGTTTTGGGTCGGGGCTACTCGTCACGGATGAGACAAAGCCGTGAGTTATTGGTGGGTCTCTACAGTTTTTCAGCACTGAAGACTTGCTCTGAATCTTTGTTTGCCTCTGTCAGGCATTGGAACAAGAACACTCCGGAAGCAGTAGAAGATATTTGTACCATCTTAGCATATGACAAGATCAACAAGCATCCACCGCTTTCTTTATTGATTCGATCCCTCCATCTGTGAAAGCCGCGGAATTTCATTAACCGCAGATGGGGACTGTGCCAGATGCCTCCAAGAACAATTCATGGCAAATTTAGAATTGAAAGAGGGAATTGGATCTGGCTATGTTGCAGATTGGAAAGGGAATTAAAAAGCAAGGCGGAGATAGTAAGTCGTACTTTGCCGACCACGTTTGGAAGCGACGACCACCCGATAGTCGTTGAGGTCGCGAGGGCGATAATGTACATTATACTAGAATTTCAACTAATGGTGTTGTTAGTGTGTTTTCTTTGTCTCATCGCAAGTTCTCTTCCGAGGCGACGTTTCTTTGTTCCTCTCGCGAGCGGGTACCTTTGTCCTCCCATCTCCTAGAATTCAAGGATCTCCAGTTCTTTCTGGACGAACCTTTTCGCATCTACTATTCTACAGATAGATTGACTTACAAGATTGGCCCCGAAGGCGGTTGATATTTGACCCTCTCGCAAACTCAAGAAACAGCCATATTAAGGGGGGCGATAACAGACGATCACATTAATCAGGAATGTATGCTATCCTCAAAATATCGACTTCATAAATCAGATTGTTGACCTGCCCTTAGGGATCTCATCGATCTCACCCCGAACAATCCGTTCCGCTTGGAAAAAAATCCAACAATCTATGTCGACGTTCCTCGTCGCGAGGAACTAGGCCCTAAGATTCCACTGGAAGCACCACAGACTTTACCACAACAAGGCTCCTCCCAAGACATAGAAGATGCTGTCACTGCGAGACGGGAGGCTGATAACCGCCTCAGTGAGATAATTAGCAATAATTCGTGGAAACAGTCAACCTCCACGGTCGAAGAGGTGGAAAATTATCTTAACAGTCTGCAGAGCAAGAACGTTGGTTATGACCGCCTACTACATTTTATGGCGGCATCTAAAGTTCGCATTCACAAATTGAGGCCACAAGCTTCTTATAACCTTCGAAATCAACGGTATTTTAGTACTCGTTTACCTAGTTCACAGAGGGCGATTCAATATGCAGAGGAAGAGCTACGCAAGCCTGATAAAGCTCCGTTTACAGTTCAACGCACCGACAATCATCTGAAATTCCTGGAAGCACTAAGGGACCCAGAAGACGAGCACGGCTTTCGCTCTTTCGAGAAATTAGCCTACAGAGCGGCCCTGAGAGATCCGAGGACAAATATGAAAGACTTCAAATTGACCTCCTTTAAGGCGCAGGCAGCTGACAGAGGCATTCGTCGAGCTGGCCTTCAGCTTGCCCTGCGATCTTATGCGGCGCATGAGGAGCAAAGCTATGCCGGGGGGGAGGGTTTCCGCTTCGTCCAACTACCTCCACCGAAAGAATACCCGCCAAAAGCTGAGTCTGAGGCCCAGATACCCCCAGTCCCGGATCACTTTGAGTTCACACGGAGCGTTTTCAAGCTACAGAAAGAACAGGCATGGCTTGCGCGCCTTGTTGAGAGCGAACAGGCAGTCTTGGGCGAATTACCAGATATATGTGGGGTTAGCCTGGCCACGGGAGCACAATTTCTGAAGCCCCAGGTCGTCCTAGCGAGGATGTTGAGCATCCGAAGGCAGCTGTTTGTGATTCGGCTTGGGTTGCATCACGAGCTCAATGAACAGGACCTGCAGTACATCGCTAGGGCAGATAGGAACCAAGAAGATGTCGATAAAATACAAGCGGACCTCCGAAAAAGGCCAGCAAAGGCATACCTTGCGCGAATCCACAAGGAATTTGTCGCTGGCACGGCCTCCATCGGGAGTCCCAATGAGCCAGACGTGGGGAACTACGTCCAAGACTTGGAAGGAGACGCACCGCTCTCAAGTGAAGAGAGAACCAAACTGTGGGAACTCGCAAGCGCTCCTACTCCAAGAACGAAACAACAGATCAGAGTGCGAGACGAATATCGGACGATGGCCTTCAGAGCCGGCCGCCAATTCCGCCGGCTTCAAGATTATACAAAAAGGTCAGGCCAGGCACAACTGATTAGAGAAATCGAAGAGATAAATCAGAATCGCCAGCAAGCATTCAACCAAGTGCGAGAGGCGATGCAGGAGCTCTTCCCTAACTTTGCCGCAAACCATTTCTTATCCCCCGAGGACCTCCCAAGACCTTCGGATAGACCAGCCGACGAGGATACAAGAGACGCTATCAGGTACGAAGTCATCAGGGAGAACCACCTCGACAGACGTCCACCCGTCACTGATATCGCAAGCCTCTGGTCTTTCACCGACACCCTCTCGCGCGAAGAAAGAGAAGGAGTCCACTTCTCGCTGGAGCGCTGGCCACGGCGGCCCGAAGCCCGAATCCAGCAGAGACCCGAAGATGTCATCCACGGTGCGTTCGGCTACAATGACTTAACTGATGACCAGAGCCAAAACTACCGTCTTCGTCCGGACCAGATCGGGCTTGTTCGGGTGGAGGAACAAGAAAAAGGTACATCTCCCCCTTAATAAACAACAACCCCACGGGGAAAGCACCTCTTGGCTAACAGCTTTCGTTCCCATTTACAGACGACAAGACCCGTAAGTCTCCCGCTTTCTATCACAGCAAAGTTTTACTAAACCATAGATTCATACCCTAATAGTCAAGCGCACCCGAAGTACCACCAGAGAAGAGCCAAGGAAGAAACGATTTTTCGGCTGGCAGCGATAAGTTGGAGACGGATTTACTGGCCACGAGCCAGAATAAATGGATTTTCTGTAGTTTTGGTGTTTCATATTAGTTTTAATTAGTGTAATTCGAACAAACGTATTCTCAGTTCACCGCACCACGATATTTCGTACTCAACGGTACTATCTACACCAATTAGCTCAGAGTGACATCACTGAGAAGTTTCGGTGTAGAATATGGGAGCGTTGCATTCACATACGCCTCTTGTAATCGCATAATTCGTCCCGTACATACATACACGCTCAGGGGTTATGAAATACCTCCCTCCCACACAAAGCGTAGTGGTAGAAATGAATCAGCAAAAATATTCATTAAATAAGTGTCTCTGTACGCGGCATTCAACATAGAAAATAAAGCTTTTACATGAAATATTGCCTAGGTCGACAGTATGAGCAAAGCTGAGTCTCAAGAGGATAAATGAATCAACTTCATGGTAGAAAACACTTCGCAAACGAACCACCTCTAGGGATTGCTAGACGCCTCCCTATCCCATCCTCCTTCTATGTACTCCGAGGCGAATAAGCCCCGGAACTTGGATGGTTGCAGAAATTTGAGGAATTCCCAGAACTTGAATGGCGGCCGAAGCTTGAATAGCTGTCGAAACTTGGGGGACTCCTGGAACTTGAATGGCCCCCGAAACTTGAGGAACTCCTGGAACTTGAACGGCTGCCGAAGCCTGTACTAACCCTGGAACTTGAATAGCTGCCGAAACTTGAGGAACTCCCGGAATTTGAATGGCTGCCAAAGCTTGAGCTGCTCCTGGAACTTGGAAGGCTGCTGAAACTTGAGAAACTCCCGGAACTTGAATAGTTGCTGAAACTCGTGGAACTCCCAGAGCTTGAATGGCTCCTGGGACTTGAACGGCCGCTGAAGCCTGAATAGTTCCCGGAACTTGAACAGCTGCCGAAGCTTGATTGGCTCCTGGAACTTGAACGGCTGCTGAAACTTGAGGAATTCCTGGTATTTGAACGGTTGCCGAAGCTTGAACTACCCCCGGAACTTGTACGGCTGCCGAAACTTGAGGAATTCCTGGTATTTGAACGGTTGCCGAAGCTTGAACTACCCCCGGAACTTGAACGGCTGCCGAAGCTTGAGGAATGCCTGGTATTTGAACGGTTGCCGAAGCTTGAACTACCCCCGGAACTTGAATGGTTGCTGAAACTTGAGAAACTCCCGGAATTTGAATAGTTGCTGAAACTTGCGGAACTCCCGGAATTTGAATGACTGCCGAAGCTTGAATAGCTCCTGGGACTTGAACGGCCGCTGAAGCTTGAATGGCTACCGAAGCTTGATTAGCTCCTGGACCTTGAATGGCTGCCGAAACTTGGGGAATTCCCGGAACTTGAATGGCTGCCGAAGTTTGGATAGTTCCCGGGACTTGAATAGCTACTGAAACTTGAGGAGCTCCCGGAACTTGAACAGCCGCCGAAGCTTGAACAGCTCCCGGAACTTGAACGGCTGTCGAAACTTGAATTGCTCCTGGGACCTGAACAGCTCCTGAAACCTGAATAGCTCCCGGAGCTTGAGTAACTCCTGGAACTTGAACGACTGCCGGAGCTTGGCTAACTCCCGGAACTTGAATGGCTGCCGAGGCTTGAATAGCTCCCGGAACTTGAATGGCTGCTGAAGCTTGAATAGCTCCCGGGATTTGAATGGCTGCCGAAGTTTGAATGGTTCCTGGAACTTGAATAGCCACTGAAACTTGGGTAACTCCCGGAACTTGAACGGCCATCGAGGCTTTAATATCTCCCAGAACGGTTGCCGAAACTTGAATGGGCCCCGAAACTTGATCCGAGAGATTCCCTAAAGTCGTAGGTTGCAATAGAGACGACAAAATTGGCTTCACCAGCGAGGCGGCTACTGAAATGGATATTCCGGGACCACCTTGCACCTGCCCTGGTGTAAACTCTGACAAAAAGTCCATAGAAGTGGGAGACAATAAGGCGGTACCAGTCAGAGACATTATCGGAGTCAAGGAAATAGATGGAGTTGGGATACTGCTTATCGAGAAATTCTGGGTGCTGGTAGCCGAAGATAAATCTAAGCATCCTTCCTGCCCCTTCACGCGAAGGCAAGGCGTGGAACCTATAGTGTTAAACACACCTGTTCCCAGAAGCGCGGAAGTCGAATTCGGGGCGCCATTGAGAACTAAGGATGTCGTAGGTGTTGGTGTAGAGCTCGAACCCGTATATAACACTTGCAATTCTGAGCCATTGCGAAAGACCGAAGGGGAACTCGCAGCCGCTAAAGAAAGGGGGGTTAGACTGGTAGCATAGAACTGAGGGCCGTTCAGAGCCGCTGTTATTGCGCATATTGGACATCCCGGTTTGGTACATTTGGGTATCAGAACTTGTTTAAGTGATGTCTGACTCATTGCGTTCACCGAGACAATACTTGCAAGACATGCGCTTTGACAAATTGAAGGGAGCACGGTTTTCTCTGCTGTAACAGTGACGCTAACAGTAACCACTACCGTCATAACGGAGGTATTCTGTGTCGCCCCACATTCGTGGCACATCTCATACCAGATCTCCGTTAGAGTCATCGTTGTGGCAGGGCATGAATATGAATAAATCGGCGAACAAGACACAGAAGTTGCATACGAGGAACATGGCAGATCGGTCATGATAGCCCCTGGAGGCGTGGTGACAAAGGTAAGCGGGACGTTGGTGCAGGTAGGACATATCGTTGTCGGAGATGACAAGATTTGATTCCCGAATAGACTAGAGTTCATGTAAGGTATCCCAGGGATTATTGGGTTTGAGGAATCCGCCAGAGTTGAAGAATGAGAACTATTGGAGAGAACACTGATCTGAGCAATCCCGCTAGGGTTTGGCGACAGAGTATTGACGGGTAATGTGACAATAGGGACGGATAAACTGCTTGATGTGACACTATTCACGGCGCATGTTGGACAAGTCGAAGATTCCGAATTAACGATGGCTGCAGAAGCGACCCCGTTGCATATGTCGCATAGTCCAGATATCAAGTTGGCGCTCGAGCTGGCCAGCCCATCGATTGAGGAGACAACTGAAGCACAGTCCTCGCAGAGGTTGTCCTGAAGGACAATCGTTGTCGGAGATTCATCTTCCAGTTCTGATACTGGCCTATCAAGAACTAATCGTCAGCCTACATAATTTCCCAGTATACTATCTGGTTGGCCTCTGGCATACCCCCATCTGAACTTGAAGTTGATAGCCCCAGCACTATCCCTCTCCTGAACCAACTTCTCGCCATGTCTCACAGCTCCATCTGACCGATGTTCAGACGCCTCAGTGTTTGTTGGTGGCCAAAGGATGACAAAAACAAAAAACCAGCGAGAATGCATGAGCTTGTATAAGTGAAAGAAAGCTACGGAAGTGCCTTTGAAGCAATGGAATACCGGCTCGAATAGACCAGAGAGATCAGACAAAGTCTGAGATAGAGCACAAAAGATTTGGATTTTGGGAGAAGTGAAAGGGAATGTGTTCTAAAGAGAATGTAGCAAAATAAGCAGAGTGATTTTGTTTTGTTAAGGCTGCTAGATGGTACCTGCCTAGAACGCTAAGGTTTGAAAATGGGTATTGCCCATCACGGAAAGACCAAAAATAATTCGGAATGACGGCAGTATCAACCGAGACCGTATAGCTTTCCTTTTCTTCCTGCCTTCCCTAATTCCCTAATCGATACTAGAGAAGTCACCAAAGTTGAGTCCAAGGGCTTTTTTTTCCCTGATACCAAAAGGTTCGAATGTATTCCTATTGTTAGTGCGTATAATTTCACAGAAGGCACTTCTGTGAGATATGCTGCCATTTGTCACAAAATTGATCACTTCGATGAGAATATTGAACCATAATAAAGCATTCTTTATTTCATGATGTCGCGAATCATGGCGTATGCTTTACAGGCAGCTGTCTCCGCGAAGTCGAACCCCCGTTAAAGTAAACGGTAATCATGGAGAAGCCCTAATATCTCTTCCCCTCCCTAAGAACATCGCCATATTCCTCCAACGGACTCCGAATGAGTTTAGTCTCTTTCCAGAGGTTGGGTGTAAGGAAACCGTAGGTATTGCCAACAGCCACGAAGGTAGCTTTGAGAGTATTTTCAAGAGTCTTGGTGGAACCTGAAGAAGCAGTATAGACATCGGACACACCGGCGAGCTGGAGGAGACGCTTGACTGCAGGAGACGCGACAAGGCCTGTCCCACGGGGAGCAGGAATGAGCTATAGTTCCCATTAGTTTCCGGTGACCCTGAGTTTACCCACAGCTTATGGCTTACTCTGACAGTAACGCTACCGCACTTTCCGCTCTCCTTAGTGGTCAGAGAGTGTGGGTCACCCAAAGATGTACCCCAGTAACCTCTTCGAATTGGCAGCACACTGAGCTTCGCGATGATAATAGCAGCACGAATAGCAGTTGCAACTTCCTTGGACGTCTTGATTCCGAGACCAACATGACCATCAGAGTCTCCGATAACGACAATGGCTTTGAATCGAGTTCGCTGACCAGCACGAGTTTGCTTCTGAACGGGTTTGATCTGCAAAAGATATCTACATTAACAAGCTGGTAGATCAGAGACCACCGAAGGATGCATTGGAGCTTCATCTTCACCACCAGATTCCATGCAGTGTATATTTACCTTCATAACCTCATCTTTCAGTTTCGGCAAAAACCAATCGACAATCTGGTATTCCTTGATGGGCAGAGAGTGCAGATAGATCTCTTCCATGCTCTTGATCTTCCCAGCCTTTACCAATCTTCCAAGCTTGGTCACTGGCTGCCATTCCTTCTCCTCGTTTTTGCCTGCTCCACGACGAGGGCCTCGACGTCCACGACCTCGTCCGCGATCACCACCGCGATCACCACCACGCGCGCCAAAACCTCCTCCACGAGTAGCACCGCCTCGAGGTGCATCAGCCATGATTGTACTTAGGATGTTGGCTTGACGAGAATTTTCGTTCTTTAGCTGACTCTATCAACTGTTGATCGATTTAGTTTTGGTGGGGTCGTCTATGAAATTTACGGATGACTAAGAAGGACAGTCTCGTAAGCGAAAATAGGGCAAACATCAACAAAGCCCAAATAGATCGAGAACAGCTGCCGCCCAGTCAACTGGCTTGGGGACTTTCCACCAGATCAAGTCGACCCTGAACCAGTAACGGTTCTAAATAATCGGTGTGCAGATTTTGAATCTGTAGCTTTACATTTTTTACAATAATTATATACCAGCAGAATCACATATCCGCTCAGGAATATCGTACGATAGGAAAAGTCTCCCCAATGGACAGCGATGGCAGCTGAGTATCATCCCAGCCATTCAGAGGTCATGTCTGCTCCACATTCCCAATCACCTCTCCCTGCTCCTGCCTCTCTTTCTCCTTTTGCCATTCCTCTTCTTCTGGGGTCTTCGTCCGCAATTGGAGAGCATGTATGCCTCCGGGTCGCTCAAGCTCCTCCTTGAGAAGGCTGTACACCATTCGATGTCTTGCTGGCTGCATTTTCGATTTGAAAGCTTCTGAAGTGATGACAAGTCTGTACGTTATCAACGATATGACCTTTATGCATGATGGTGACTATGCGCTTCCAGAGGTCCAAGTTACCTGAAGTGTGTTTCCTTTGATGTGCTGCCCTCCATAGCCTTGTGGTGGGAATGAAGAGGAGAATTGTTATAAATGTCGAGAGTGGATGGCTTTAGAGCTTCAACAATCTGCCCAAATAACGTTAGCGATGGAGTACTGAAGTGAATAGGAGATGGCTTGGCGTGCCTTTGCCCTTATTGCATCTTCGACGGGTGTCTGTGATACCTTACTCGACATTGGACGTTGCGCAAACCGGAAAAGGGATCTCAACATCGCTCAATACTGATCCTGTGAAGCACAAGGTGGTTTAAGATATTGACTACAGATCGGCAAATTCCGGGTGTCTTCCTGCGACGTGATTCTTTAACCGAGTAACTTCAATTTATCGTCATCAAAATGATGACTTTTTCGGCATTCAAAGCTATCCTATCGCGGCCTCAGACCATTCAATTGGGCTGGGGGGGGTTGGGACACTCCCAGCTCTCAAGGGCAGCATCTACGTTACCAAAGTTGCCCATATTTGAAGCCATTGCGAACCATAATTCCGATAGCACTGCGATTATTCACTCTTCGACAGGCCATAGGTTCACATATGGTAAACTGCTACAGGATGTAGCGCTAGCTAAGGACAGACTGAACGCGTCTGCAAGAGGAAGTAGTCTTGAAGGCAAAGCAGTCGGGCTCATGATGGAGAACTCGTACAACTTCGTGGGTGGGCAAAAGACATGTATCTTCTCGACCCCGTTCAAGAGCTAACTCTACTTCACACTCCAGTGGCATTGCTATCAATCCTCGGGAACCAATCTATAGCCGTGCCTCTCGCATCGTCGTTTCCGACAAATGAGCTTAGATATATCCTTAATGAATGCCAGGCTTCAATGCTCCTGTATTCGCCACAATTCAAATCTAAGGCCCTGGATATACTCGAAGAGGGATTGGAAAACAATCCAGCCATGGATCTTGTTGGCGATTATGCGGCAAGCCCCAGCATTGGACATTTGTACTGGGAGGATGTAGCAGAAGCTAGAGGAGGCGTCCTGCTCTTTACTTCTGGAACGACAAGTCGGCCAGTAAGCCAAATTTGACCGCTATAACGGATTTCTTTTACTTATTTCTCTCGCAGAAAGGCGTCTTGCTTCCTCAATCAGTCCTTACTGCTCAATCACAATCCCTCGTGAATGCCTGGCAGTATTCGCCAGAAGATCACTTGCTCCATATCCTGCCCCTGTATCACATCCATGGGATTCTCAACGCTATATTAGCCCCTCTTTTTAGTGGCGCAAGAGTTGAATTCATATTTCCCTTCAATTCAAACGCAGTTTGGGAAAGATTAGCCGCTCCATATCTCCCAGCAACTGATCAGGAGAGCAAATGCAACGAGAGAATTACATTTCTCACAGCTGTACCAACTATCTACAGTCACCTTTTATCCTCACACCCAAAACTTCCTTCGGGGTTGGGCTCCGCAGCAAAGGAAGCAATTACTCCCAAGAACCTCCGTTTAAACATCTCGGGCTCAGCAGCACTTCCTACTCCAACTAAGTCATCTTGGACAGAACTCAGCTGTGGCAATATCCTTCTTGAGAGATATGGCATGACAGAAGTTGGAATGGCGCTGAGCTGTGGGCTCGACTTCAGAGACCGCGTTGATGGAAGCGTGGGGTGGCCACTGCCCTTAGTAGAGGTTAGGCTAGTTGATGTGGATACACATGAGGTCATAAAGTCTGGCGAAGAGCTTGACGGGAATGGTAAAGAACGGGAGGGCGAAATCCAACTGCGTGGCCCAACAATCTTTAAGGAATATTGGCGCAATCCAAAGGCTACGGAAGAGGAATTTGTCGAGGCAGATGACGGTAAAGGCAAATGGTTCAAAACGGGCGACATTGCTGTGCGGAAGCATGTGGTAGGAGCAGGCGAGAGTGAACAGGAGTGGGCTAAAGGTCCGATGTATTTCATCAAGGGTAGGAAGAGCGTGGACATCATCAAAACTGGTGGGGAAAAGGTAAGCGCGTTGGAGGTGGAGCGTGAATTGGTGTCATTGTACGTCCCAATGAGTCTATCTTTGCCAACACTCTCCTGAGAAATTCTCCCTCGAAGCTTGCTCAGCACCTTGCTAACTTTCCTTCACAGGCCTCAAGTCACTGAGGCTGCAGTAGTTGGCGTTCCTTCCGGAACCTGGGGTCAGCTAGTCGCGGCAGTGGTAGCACTTGATCCTAGCTATGCACAACAGACCGGAAATACCATAACGAAATGGGAGATGCGAGGGTTGCTGAGGGACAAGCTAGCTCGATATAAGATCCCACGAATGATAAAGGTGGTGGAAGGTGGCCTGCCCAGAAACGCTATGGGTAAAGGTGAGTTCACCATCGCTGAACTTACAATTGCTGTTTGCTAAATGATCTACAGTCAACAAAAAAACCCTTGTGAAGGAATACTTCCCAGAGCAATTAAACAATTAAGGTAGGGTATTTTTAAGGTTTTTGGACACCCCGCTTGGATGTGCTAGGGGCGCCGTGTACATACATACCGTAGAAGCCGCGGCAAACGCGGAAACAAAGGAGTCTTCAAAATGAAAGCCCCTTTGGAAAGAACGTTGACTCACCATAATTCACAAGAATTTAGAGAGCTTCTTTTCCATGTGTATTGTGCGGTGACCAAAAATTGGAATTAGAAGTAAAAATGTTGAAAACAGTTAGAGAAGGAGGGGCCACCAAACAAGTACGGAACATAGGCACGGACGAAACCGTCTCATCAGATCCATGCAATACATCCATCGCGCTAAGTCTCGGTAAATCATCGTCATACTGCCGTTACATTGCGCATTAGTCAAACACGAGAACAGAACGGCAGATAGCCCAATTATGGGTTTTGCGATTCCGACTTTTGCGCCCCTTCATCCTCAGATCTCATTTTCAACTTGACGGTAAATCATGCACTCAGACGAAATGCCGAACCATTGCGCTCTTCCAGAGGGCATCTTTTCTCTCATGGATACGGACCTATACAAGCTCACTATGCAAAGCGCGGTCTTGAAATACTTTCCGGATGTTGGTGAGTTAGACGTAATCACTGATAGATAGACGAATTAGGTGCTAAGGCATCATTAGAGGTTACATACAATTTCACAAATCGGACTCCACATCTGAAGTTCAGCCGAGCTGCGTTTCACTGGCTTGAAACTCACATAAGCAGTATGCTTCCCACTGAGCCTTCTTGAATACTCGCTGACCCCACCAGAGCTAGGAAGCATCACGATTTCCACCGAAGAATTGGAGTTCCTCAAAAAGTCTTGCCCATATCTGAACCAAGAATACATCGATTATTTGTCTACATTTCGGTTGTTCCCATCTCGGCAAATTACTTCATCTTTCCATCCGGTAGAAGGCCATGGTGTAGATGAAGACGTTGGTGAAGTGATGCTAGGAGTAAGGGGCCTTTGGGTGGAAACGATCTTATATGAGATCCCGCTATTGGCACTAACGAGCGAAGCATATTTCAGGTTCTGCGACAGAGATTGGAATCATAGCGGGCAAGAAGGTCAGTGAATTCCTAGAAGTCTGGCGGCTACTTCCCTAACAGCGGGTGGCCTACAGAAAAGGCCTTTAGGAAAGGTGTAACGTTGCTGCAGCATGGATGCAAGTTTTCCGAGTTCGGAACCAGGAGGAGGCGTGATTATCACACGCAAGACTTAGTTATGAAAGGTCTATGCCGAGCTGCGAAGGACGGGACAGATCATGGCTGGAGCGGAACATTGATGGGAACAAGCAATGTTCATTTTGCCCACAAATACGGCATCATGCCAGTGGGAACTGTTGCCCATGAGTGGTTTATGGGCGTTGCTGCAATCACAAATGATTACGAGACCGCCAGCGAACTTTCGTTGGAATGCTGGGTTGGCTGTTTTGGCGAGGGAGTAGGTCTAAATGGCCTTGCTTGGTAAAAAGTGGTCAATGGTTGATTTGAAATGCAGGTACTAGGGATTGCCCTTACGGACACATTTGGTACTCCGGCTTTTCTCGAAGCGTTTAAGAAACCGATTCGATCATTCGCCACCGCCGCAGGTAGATCAGGGACCCCAGTATCTGCAGCTGCATCCATATTACCACCAGAGGCTACCGGTCCTCCCATCCATAATTCTGTAAGGAACAAGAATGAAAATATAAACCCAGGAGTTGAGAACCAGGAAAGGGCAAGGACTTATGCGGAGGTCTTTACTGGAGTTCGTCAAGACTCCGGAGACCCCGCTGGATTTGTCCGTATGATGCGCGAATTTTACGACAGCATTGGAGTAAAGGTAAGTCGGCAGTTATCGATGCACGTATGAAAGCATGTGGTTGACTTCGTTTAGGGCAAAAAAACAATTGTCTTCTCGGATTCTCTGAATATTGACCTGTGCCTAAAGTATAAGGCTGAAGCCGAAAGGGCTGGCTTTGAGGCAACATTCGGCGTCGGAACCTTCCTCACCAGTAAGTAACATGCGCTTCTTCAGTCGTGAGCACCAAACCTTACACTAATCTTCTGTTCAGATGACTTCGTTCATACTTCGACTGGTCAGAAGTCCATCCCTTTGAACATCGTTATCAAGCTGTCGTCTGCAGAAGGGAGACCAGCGATCAAAATCAGCGACAACATTGGAAAAAATACAGGTGACCCACAAACGGTGGATGAGGTCAAGCGAACGCTTGGCTATGTGGAGAAGGAGTGGAAAGGGGGGGACGAAAAAAGTAGATTGGACGCGACGGACTGTTCCGGCTCCAATTCGCCAGATTCTGGTTTCTGAAGTTGTATGTAAAGAGTAGATAATGCTAGAGAAGTAAGGCATCGCAGCTGCAGCAGCCTTGGACTAGATTCTAATTATGGGTCGTAAGTGTGGCGTGCTCATCGACGCTAAACCAAGCTGCGGCTGAGGCAGTTAGCGACAAGGAGGCAGCCGTCGTTTCTTTCCAACATCACCTTAACACCCAGGACATCACCCAGCAGACTTTCCATTTTCGCTGTAATCAGTCACGGTTATCTCTTCCTGTCATCTCGCCATTCGTTTGCACTTTACCTTACTTCTAGTCATAAATACATTCTTCTGACTTGCAAAGGAAGAGGCTTTAAAATGAGTGTGAGTGACCACACCTAGCGTCTCAGTTTATTTAACGTTGATGCAACGCGTTGTTTCCAATTGAGGCCTTGGTGGCAGTTTTCATTGTCGTAAAAGCTGCCTTCCACATTTCTTGCAAAGGGCATTCATGCTAACTGCCTCATGGATTCCAAGCAGTACGGGTTAGTCGCTCCTCTCATGGTCTAAGCTCAGTAGCTTGGTCTCCTGTCTTTCCACCACTGGGAAAACATAATCTGTTTTATAATTGGCTGGACATTTGACGACTCTCAGTTTGGGGTCGGGCAAACATTCTGCTTAGAAGGAAGTTGCTGATTACTTTATCCTGGCAGAGGATACAACAGCGGGCGAGGAGAGCGAGGAGCCAATCAATATGATCAACGTGGTGGGGAGGGCTATGGATACCCAAATCGGTATGATGAAGAGCATGGTGGAGGGGGATATGGTTAGTGCTTTTGTTTCTGCCAGTCTCCTTTCGTCCTTGTCAGGCCTAACTGGAAATCAACATGGTATCAGGGAACGACGTCGAGATGACTCCATTGAACCAGAATGGCGGTCGCCCAGTTGCAGCCAGAGATCCTAACGCTATCCTAAACGAATGCAGAGATATCGACAGAGGTATCGATGCTATTGAAAGCAATCTCGAACGTCTCAGGGTCCTCCAGACGAGGTCACTTGATGATCCCGACGCAAGCCAGAACACCGCCACCAATCGTGAATTGGACGCACTCAGTTCCGAGACGATGACTCTCTACCGTAACTTCGCTCAACGCATAAAGACGGTAAAATCGCAGCCTGAATCAGGCAGCCCTCGAAATGCACCACAAGTAGGGAAGATTGATCGCAAGCTGAAGTCCGCCATCAATCAGTACCAAAATGTGGAGGCAGACTTTCGAAAGAAGCTGCAGGCCCAAATGGAGAGGCAGTATAGGATTGTCAGACCAGATGCTAGTGATGCTGAGGTGCGGGAAGCGTGTGAGGATACATCAAACCAACAAGTTTTTAGCCAAGCTGTAAGCAAGCGGCCATTTAAGCTTTTCCATTTAAATCTGTCTAATATGTGCGATTGCAGTTGCTCCAAAGTGATCGTCGTGGACAAGCTCAGTCAGCCCTCCGCGCTGTTGAGAGCAGACACCAAGCCATCCAGAAAATCGAGCAGCAGATGATTGAGCTCGCACAACTGTTCCAGGATATGGAAGCGCTTGTCGTGCAACAAGAGGCTGCAGTTGAAGTTATCGATGAGCAAGGTAGAGAGACTGTGGAAAATGTCGACAGAGCCAACGTGGAGATCAACGGTGCTATCGAGAAAGCGAGAAGCCGAAACAGGAAGAAGTGGTGGTGCTTATTAATTATTTGTATGTGGAATCCTGTGTTTATTATTCCTTGGCTGACATCTAAGTATAGTCCTCATCATCATCGCCATTACTTTTCTGGTGGTCCTTTTCGAAGTGATCCTCAAACCCCACCCGAAAACTCCAGTCTAAAGGATGGTCAGTTCTTTCAATTCCGCCATGTAAATTCAATGTTCTGATCGCAAAAACAATCGTTTTGCTAACATCTTCTAGACCTGAGATTTAGACCTAGGGTCAATCTATTATGGATTACAGCCAATTGCAAGCTTCCTTTGTTCAATTTGCTTATAGGAGGGGGTTGCGGGAAACCGATTGTTTTAGTTGGCGGTGTTATACTAACTTTTGATACACCAATGACCCATACGGTCTGCAATTACTGCCTCGATTGCCTCAGAAAATTCCCCTGCAGCCTACTTCCCTTCTAAGGTAGTCACTGAGTCTTCTTTATGCTAATCGCTGAACATTCGGCCTCTGGAGCTGGCTGTCCAGAAGTGTTCAGAAGTGTCATTCTTGTCCCTCTTTTACATTTTCCTTGTGACAATCCTATCTCATTTCTCTCCTCATTGGATCACGTCTTGCTAATCTTTCCTGTGATTATTCTGCTATTGCTTTTTACCATTGCTCATCCTGTGTCCCGCCCGCACCCACACGGCGGTTTCATGTCTCATTATTGTTGCTTCTTCCATCCTGTACTGAATACGTTTCGATAAACTAGAACCCTTAATAATGTAAAATCCGGTTCATTTATGACATTGTAATATTAAATTCAGAAAAGTTAGTGTGATTGAGATGTCAAGGGTGCATCCAAACGACCAAGTTGAAATCGGGATTTACAATACACGCTTATGGTATTAGATTTCTAAAAGATTAAAGTACATCGACACGTCGTCGTTTAGTGCTGGGTTTTTCCCTAGGCCTCAAAATCATTCATGTAAAATAGAGTTCTCTTGATTTTCTGGTCATGAGGTTCGATGCACTTACACGATGCAGGCACAAAAACGGTGCACTATTAAAAATTAAGCTGTAGGAAGCTCTCCAAGAGCCCACATCGTCATCACTCATCATTGACGTTCTCTTCTACAGCGCGCTACGCAGTTACTCAATACCTCTCTCCACACACTCTCTCCGCAATTTATCCCACTCGGCAAAGATGATTGGATGGTATGCTAGTATTTAACAAGCCTTCGTACACAAAAATATCGAGAGTTTTTAGCTAACTTGTTTGTTTGCGGGACACGCAGGTATCAGCTGAAGCTCGCACAGCGTCCGATACTGACTCAGAGCATCACGTCTGCGGTTTGTGCGCCCAAGTTCAATTGCTTTTTGTGCGATTGCTGGATGAGAATTCGGGACTTCTTCATTGGAGTGATGCGTGTGATGATTGACGAGTGTGTTAGGTTCTCTTTGCAGCTGGTGATACTTTAGCTCAGCAAGTGGTAGAGAGACGTGGTGTCGAGAACCATGATCTCGCTCGTACGGGGCGTATGGCTTTCTATGGCGGAGGTATGGCAGCTGCTTCCAGCATCTCGCACATGGATGTGCTCATTCTATCTTCTAGTTCTCTTTGGCCCTGTTGCTACGGTCTGGTTCAAGACACTCCAGCATAAAGTCCGTCTACCCAATAGGAAAGCTGAGATAGTCCTGCGTGTTGCGGTGGATCAGTGTCTCTTTGCGCCTGTCAATCTCTTTGTGTTCCTTAGCAGCATGGCCATCATGGAGGGCTCGGACCGAAGAGAGAAGATCAACAAGACTTACAAGACGGCGCTGATGAAGAATTGGAATGTCTGGCCTTTCGTGCAGCTCGTCAACTTCGGGCTCGTCCCGCTAGAACATAGGGTTATGTTCGTCAATGTCATCGCTCTAGGTTAGTCTCGGTTAATTCTAAATGTTATTTTTGGTGATTCACTGGACTAATTCTGAAACTACTGGAACTCAGGATGGAATTGCTACCTGAGCTACCTCAACAGCCAGAAGTGAAGCAAGCTATGGTGTTCGACATGGTACGACTGCAGGGGATTTTCCACTGCGGTTTGTTGACCTCTCTCTTCTGGGTATTTAGAGACAATGAATCTTCTTCCTACTGGCGCGAGCGGGTTCCAATCCAAGATTGGCGGTTAGTTTTTCTTTTGGCGGTCATCATGGAATACAGATAGATCGCTCAAGGCCATAGCCGATCTCTATTTAATTTAATATGTACAGGCATAAATGCTTGCACACCTGCACATGGAACACTCGAGTAATAAATGCAGCGGGCGAGGCGGTCAGTAAAAGAAACCATAACACCCCCTTGCCAGGAGCAAGGTCGAAATATCGCGTTTTTTTTGGTTCTCATAGAGTTTTTCTGCAGGTCTAATCGACTTCTTCCGAGACTTTAACTCTTTGTCTCTTTCCTTCGTCTTCACTTTTTGTGATTTGCGCCTTCCTAAACTGAAAATAACCGCAGCATCAACCTCGTTCAGAAGCGGATGATAACCATCACACCGCTCGCCTCATCAACACCACACTTTCAGACTTTCCACAACCACCACAGTCATGGCAGCGGTGCAGACGAAACCAGTTTCCAATAGCCCCGTCAAGTCGAGCTCGCCGGTCCCGCTTGATACTATTCCAATTTCGCCTCCTGGTGATGAGAATGCGGATCCGAAGAAGGATGGACAGCAGCTAGAACAGATTACTGTGTTCCACGATCCGGAGAATTTTAATGTCAAGCACCCGCTCATGCACAATTGGACTCTTTGGTTCACGAAACCTTCGAGTGGCAAGGTATTTTTGGTGAATTTGGCTTCCGTCGGGTAGACGCTGACAAGCGCTTGCAAAGGGCGATAATTGGAACGACCTCTTAAAAGATGTTGTGACATTTGATTCCGTAGAGGAATTCTGGGGAGTCTACGTATGTACATTCAAGTTTAAAGAACAACGCCTTCTCTACCACTAACACTACCCTCAGAACAACATCACCCCCACCTCCGAGCTCGCTCTCAAATCAGACTACCACCTCTTCAAAGAAGGCGTCCGCCCCGAATGGGAAGATGTCCAAAACAAACACGGCGGCAAATGGGCCTATCAATTCAAAGACAAACGCAGCGTCCCCATCGACGAGCTCTGGCTGCATGTCATGCTCGCCGCCATCGGTGAGACCCTCGAGAACAACGACGACGGCGAAGTCATGGGCGTAGTCGTCAACGTACGTAAGGGCTTCTACCGTATCGGCCTCTGGACACGGACGACAGGGAAGCCCATACCCGGCGGTGGAGACGGCGATAATGCTGGCGGCAAGGGCAGGAACGGGGAGAAGGGCAAGGAGGTGCTGATGGGCATCGGCAGGAGGTTCCGGGAGGTTCTGAAGCTAAGGGACTCAGAGGTTGTGGAGTTCTCGGGTCACGGTGATAGTCAGCATAGTGGGAGCAGCAGGGCCAAGGCTAAATTTACCGTATAGTCAGCGTGCGGATCGGTGATCATCAAGTGGGCTTTCTGGCGGGTTTCCAATGTCACTGGGAACATGCAGTATTACGAAGACATGGCCTTTTACAATTGACGGGAAAAAGAAAATCATCTTTTCTGAGGCTCGATATATAAGCTCTTTGTTGCTGTCTGCTTCTTTCCTCTCTGATCGTAAAGAATTGAGGGCCGTCTAAAGTCCAATCCAATTCCTCAGAGCGCAGGCGGAGAATTGATATGTATCTTGCAATGAAATGATATTATTCTATTTTCCGTTTGTGGGACAAGGGTTCCAATTCAAGTCTCACCACGCACACACGATGCAAGTTGGACATCTGAAAATGTTCAATTGTGTTTTATATGAACGATCTTGTCGATTGGTTAATTATCGGATTGGTTATGAGTGGAAATATAGCAAATGTGAAAGAAAGGAAGTGCATACGCCCGAGTTTGGGGAATCCAAAAACGCAAGGGATGAATGACAAAGGAGAGGTGTAGTTGCAATTTGTTCTCGTTGACTGGGGGCTCGGTGGTGTGTGTCTTTCCAATTTTCGTATCGTGTGGTCTCTGTTTGCATAACGAAGATCTACGAAGCGTGTAGACTCCCATAGAAATGCTGCTGGGCAGCCACGGTTGTCATATTTTTGTCTGGATACTGACCCGGGGGGGTTCGGCCTGATACTCAAGCGCGAGGGGGGTTTGAGTTGGATTGGCTGATCCACAGCCCAGGAACACTGAGGGGGGGGGGGGGTGCGGCAACATATTTGCGCGAAGTCGTCTCGCGAGTTGCGCAGGGTAGATATTCCTCTAGAAAAAAAAACGTCCATCCTTCGACTCTCATACGGATAGTCTGGGTAGTCTTGTTCTTTCTCTTTTAAAGAAATTCCGGTTGATCTGAAAATGAACTGTTTAGGGCTCCCATAGTTTGCCTTTGCCGCGAGATGCTTCTCTCGGAGTGCCGGATCTGAGGATGTAGTCTCTGTTGTTCTGGGCTTCTTTGCGGGTGGTGGAGGGGTTTCGACCGAAGGAGTCGGGGTCCATCAGGCCGCGGGGAGGGAGGTTGGAGAGAGGGTTGGGGTAGGCGGATTCGATTCCGGTTACGCGGGAGAAGCTGTTTGGGGAGATGGTGGGTCGGGAGCCGGAAGGGGGGTGTGAGCCAGGATTTGCGCTGGTTCTGTCGGCATTGAGATATCGCATGGGAGGTCGAGTGTCTCGTTTAGGGGAAGTCGGAGCTCGGGATCGGAGAACGGGCTCTTCGTCCTCGTCGTCATTCTGGCGTTTGGCTTGCTCTTTTCTCTTCTCGAAAAGGGATAATCGGCTCTTGAAGTCCGCTTCTTCTCGTTTTATCGCCTGGCCCAGTTGATCCAGTCGCTTGACGGATATCTCGAACTTGATAGCCCAGGATAAGGTCTCGAGGTCGTTGGTGACTAGTATTGGTGAGTCCATTCCGTCGCCGGAGAAAGGATCCCGGTGCATACGCCATAAGACGCAGTTTAATAGGGGCTGGATGAGGCGTGGTACCCCAACGACTGATGTAGATCCACCACGTCTGTGGCCTTGAATGGCTGTGTCGGTTTCGCGGAAGTCCTTCTGCTGGGGCGAATATCCAGGGCCCGAGCCAGCGGGTGCGGCTTTGTTGCCTTTTGGACTAGTCGCAGAGCTGATAGTCGTAGAGGAAGATGAAGATATAGGACGGTTGGTAGCATAGCTAGAACCACTCAGTCTCTTTTTTTTCGAAAGAGTCATCCCATCGAGATCTTGCATCAAGGGTAAAATCTGCTCGTCAACTGAGGACATATATTCGGCGGGCAAGTATTTCTCCACCTCAGCCCAGGTTGTGTATTGCTCTGTTGGCGCCTGCATTTTAATACCGCAGATTGGGTTTCTGGCTCTGCCCGACTGCACCCGGTCGAAGAAGCGGATTGCCTCCCTAGCATTGACGTTCGCCTGCGCCGAGCCTTTTTTAAGATTATCCAACTGGTCCAAGGCTGGTAGATCATGGTCAGTGACAGCATGATCTTCGTCGGTATACCAACTCACTACAAAGCGGGACTGTCAGGGTGATAGCGCCATCTGCCACCCAGGCTTTGATATCGCTGATCCCGTCCGTCAGGGTTTTTTCGTCGACAAAACAATTGAATATCCTTTTCGTTGGAGGCTTCAGAGTACGGCTTTGTTCGACCTTGGATTGAAGTTCATGGACGTTGTAACGAAGCCGCGCAATCGCAAGTCGTTGGGCCTAACACCAGAACCAATCATAAGATAATTCTCAGAACCCCATGAGAGGTATGTTGCTGGGAGAATATGAAGAGAGGCAGTCATAATCGCATAAGGCGCAATACTGCTGAGCTTCGCTGAAATAGTGAGCGGCCAGAAGACATACCAGCGGCGTTTGTTCCACCACGGGCTCCATCGTTGATCACGTACTCTTGCTGGCTCTGGGAAGGTCGCAGTCAAATATTCAAAGTACGATGTCGAAATGCTGCTGGAGGAGGCGGTGAGTCTTCCAGAAGACTTCTTTTAAAGAGATAGTGGGATGCGATGCGGTGGCTTTCGGTGAAGAGGCGAGGCCGACAAGGCAACGGCTCACATTAAATTTGTTTCAAACAGGGCGTCAAGAATGCAACTCGGTTGCCAAATATATGTCCTACTTATGTAACTAGCGAGAGAACGAGCCAGCTTGCATTGCACAGAAAGAGTATGTTATATAAGGCGCCAAAACAAGCTGCGCCCACAACTATAGCTTCTTGATCAACCCGCTAGACTCACTTACTCGCTGAGCCCATTCCCTGTCAATATTGTTAGCTTATGTTCCTTGAAGCCGAATAAACAATTGCCGACACTCACGTCCAACTTCCATCATACAGCTTTCTCTTATTTGGGTCTCCAAATTCTGCTTCATCAAGCGCAGCATCGATGACGGCGGCAGTGACACCGGTGCCACAAGAGCTGATAATCGGTTTCCCTTCTTCAACCCCCTTAGCTTCGAATAGCTTGCGCAATTCTTGTTTCGGAAGAAGAGTTTTCGTGACAGGATCTAATAGCTCAGAGAACGGGATGCTAATTGAGCCGGGAATGTGACCAGACGAAAGCCCTAAGGAGAGGTCAGCGCACAGAACTGGAAAGAGGTTGTTGTTACTGACCCTTTCGCGGCTCAGGGTCCTTCCCAGTCCACCTCCCATATGTTCGAGCATCTAGAATCTGTACACCCTCGGCGCCTTCTTTACCAAAGTCTTTGGCAATCTCCTTGACTTCGCTGAAGGCAGCCACCTTACTCTTGTCGAGCATGGGCACTGGATAGTTCGTCCATTCCACTTTCCGCGCCGGCCCAGTCTCCGTAGGGAAGCCTTGCTCCACCCACAGCTTGAAGTTGTTGAGTAGGTGCACCTTGATATGTCCAAACACCTTCAGGGTCCACCCAACTCTCGGCGCGCTGAAAATCCCAAGGTCCGACGTATCGTAGACAACAACCCCATCATCCTCCCTTATACCCAATTCTCTCATTGCCTGTGCGAACGTTTCTGCTGTCGGAAGCATGTGCGGATATGGCGAATCATGATCCTTTATCGCATCGAGGTCAAAGAATCTCGAGGTGGGAATGTGCTCTGTCTGAAAGACAGAGTAACCGGTACGTTTGTGAGGATCATTGGGCATAAACCAGGCGGCGCAGAGAGGAATTGTGCGTGGAGATGTAGATATCTTGGTGGGTGGGTTCTTGGCCAACGCGTCAGAAAGCTCCTTCGGCGTGACAAAGTAGGAAGAGAAAGCGCGGTGTTGTAGCTGTAGTGGTGTTTGCATGTGACGAGGATGAAGGGCAATTTTGGAAAACTTGGGTAGTGCTCCAGCAGAGCTGCGAAGACCAAGTAAGGTCATCGTGAAGGTGTTATGGTCAAAGCTTCATAGCTGAAAACTAGGCGATTCAGTCACTCGATAGATTGAGTGACGGAACCACAACAGTAAGGTGAAGGAGGGATTCCCTGCCGCAAAATTGTTGCCGCGAAATTGTTGCCGCGAAATCCTGTGCCGAAGTCGCCGAGTTGCGGGGCGTGGGGGTTTGGAGAGTGTTGAAAGGGAAAGCACGTGCTAACAAACAAAAAGGGGAAAAAGGCGGAAATCAAACAGTGTGACCGTCCGCCGTGCAGCCTCCGCCGTACAGATACATAGCATCCCGTCTTAAGCAACGTGGCATCAACTCGTCACGTTCTCTCTATTACGTCCAACATCACGAGCATGAAGGTCACCATCAAGCAGTGGAACGCCGTGGCATCATGGCGCTGGGACATGCCCGAAGACGACGTCTGCGGCATCTGTCGCGTGCAATTCGATGGGACATGCCCCACCTGCAAATACCCCGGAGATGACTGTACCCTGCGTAAGTCCCGAACGAAACACTCGCTCCATCCACCGTGATTCCATCCGGTTTCTCATTCGTTGCCTTGTTCGAATATAGTCATCGGCAGATGCGGCCACTCCTTCCACATGCATTGTCTCCTCACCTGGATCAATCAGGATTCATCGAAAGGGCTGTGTCCCATGTGCAGACAAAGTGAGCCTGGATGCGACCCCTTGCTCTATCAATCTGATATATATTGTGCTGATGTTTCATCCTCAGAGTTTGAATGGGGGAGTAGCGGTGAATGAAAGGGTCCCTCTTAGATACGCAATTCCATTTCGATGCAACGGTGTCACGGCCTATGGAGCGACACTGATACTTACGAGCCGGATGAGGGTGTAAATGGCTTTTAATGCTTTTATGGCGTTGCATATAGAGGGACTTTGCAAGTAAAGCCGATTTCCAATAGTGTTCTCTTCGCGACTGATACGCGATGTCACGTGTGTAGAACAAATAATGAGAACTGGAGATCTCCCGTCCTATCCAACCCAGCAATCTGACCCGCCGATAACTTTTGAAAATGTCAGCGCCCGGGTCCACCACGTCCCCTCCTCTATCTGATCAGAATCGGCCTCTAGAGTCCTTTTCGCCTCCTCCTTCCCAACTCGCTGCTGCAGATGACCAAGCTGCATACCCCTCGCCAAGCCCGGAGACTACCCGTCCACTCTTTTTGCCGTTCTTCACTCTAGTGGAGGACAGCACCACTGCCGAGCATCACCATCCGACTGTCCACTATATCTTCTCCGACGACGATGCGGATCTTATCACTGAGGCTTCATTGCGCGCCTTGTCCCGCAAGTCCACTGGATTGTCAGGCTCATCATCTTCACTTCAGCACGACTCAAGCGGGAGTAGTACCTCGGCTTTGCCTGGATATAAACACGGGGTGAAGGAACGATATGTTGTATTGGATGTTGGTCTATCCGGGGACACAGTGATTGCAGCACACAGCCTGACATCAGACTGGCAAGTGTTGGGTGTCGACGTGACAAACGCCCCTACTTGGGTTGCTGAAGATGAGAATGCAAGTGGCTCTGCGGCTGGCGGCAATGCTATGGGTTTGATGCTGAGGATCGAAGGCACCGAAGGTCCGTGGAATGGAGGTGCAGGAAAGAATGCTGAAGGGAGTGATGCCGATATGCAAGAACTGATGGGTCTCTTTGACAACCGCATGGCCACTTTACGAAAGGTCGTGGAGGCTGCAGGAGGGAAAGCGGCAGGCCCAGCTTGAAGAACAAAGAGCAATGTTTAGTCTTTTACATCATGTCGGCGTTCAAAGGCGTTACACTTGCACGGTAGAATCAAACATGGTGAAATTAACATATTTTTTTTCTCTGATAAAAATATCCGAACCATTGAACACCTAACAAACTTACGGTACACAATTGCAGAGGGTAACAGGCAACGGTATCATAAGTAAACTCCGTTTGAACCATGAGTATAGATAAGAATTGTAACAATCCGTGAACCTGCAACCCCGTAGGAAACGCGTTCACGCTTCTGAACGATCAATTGTATCTCACGGAGGTGTGTTCCTGAGTCTCCTTCCTGTGCTACCCATGAATACAGGCATCAGGCTATTCTCCCTGCCCTCCAACTTTACCACAGAACCCTTCCATCCTGACTTCTTGGACGACCTGCTATCGAGTGTATTTTGCTTTTTTAGGGGCGGCTGCATGTCGTTGGTCGGCGTGATCACAGTTGGGGGGGGGACGCTTGCCGTGGCTGCTTTGACGTTGACATCAAGTTCCCTAAGACCACCAACTGTCGGCTTCTCCCCTTTGTTCAGATCCACAGGTTGAATAAGAGCTACCTCATCTTCGCCGTCATTGAACACCATAGACTTGCTGGGAGACACGTCCATTGACGAAGGTCGATTATCTCCCTTCACCGTCCCAACCAAATATTCATGGGGTTCCGTCCGTGGCAAAGACTTGGGGTACTGATACTGCACCTTCTGGGGCGTTGCCCCCGTAGGGGCGTACTCCTTGAGCGGCATGGCAGTGATGTTTGAACGGAGTTGCGCAAGAGGTTGCCGGACTTCCGATTCGAGAGTGGGAAGCAAATCTCCAAGGGCGCCAGTCTGGTTAGATGTGTCCTTTCCAAGGTCCCGGACTCGATCCTGGTTGGAACTGAAGTGGTCGGCAATGGTATCGTGAGAACTTCTGACCGTTTTCGACAGCGACTGGAGAGACTGGACGTGTGTTTCGTGATGGCGTCCGTTCTGTAACCTGGCACGCGTCACAAATTCATCGAGGACTCGCATTTGCACACCAACGTCCTTCATCTGAGCATCAACTATGCGAACGGTTTCTTCATGAACTGATTTAGTGGCACTTTGAATGGAAGAATTGTGCGCATTGGCAGCCTGAAATGTAATCAGCAGCAATACATCCATCATGCACAAAATATATACGTACCGTCCAGTCTTTCTTCAACTTTCCTTTCAGCTCTTCGCGTGATTTTAAGACCTCTTCCACAAGAAGATTTTCCTTCTGGGTCCAGATTTCCATCCCCTCGTTATACTTGGCTTGAGCGGCCTCAAAGACTAATTTCGAGGCACCTATATCATTTTGAATATACCCGATCTTAGATGCTATCCTAGCATCCTGAAGCTCGGCTGTACTGTCAATGAGCTTGGAGATTTGAGATAAAAGGATTTGTCTGTCTGTAGCAGCTTGCTGTCTCTCCCCTTCTAGGACTGCATCGAGACGGGCAGAGGCAGTGGTACTGGTTTGCATAGCTTCAGCGTTTGCTGCTGCAAGCTGCTGCCTCAGGTCATCCGCCTCAGCTTTCTGAGAGTTGATGTGCTTCACCAATTCTTCGAATATGCTTTTGAAGTCTCTACCCAGAGTACTGTATGACGTATGAAGCTTCTAAATGTTAGTGCTGAAGCCTCTGGTAAATTGACTAGAGTGGTTACCTGAGAGTGGAACGCATCCAGTTCGTTTATGACTTCCGCCGATATCCTTCCAGCAGCAGCGGACAGACCACCAAGGCCTTCACCAATTCCCCTCTGAACATCTTCTCGAAGAGTTTTTATTTCCTCCAGAACTAGGTTCATCTCGTCCTTGGCCTTCAGCATGTCTTCGGAAACGACTTTCTCAGACAAGCCAAAAGCATCTCCATTCTCCTCCAAAGTCCTCCGGCCAGTGTCGAGTTTCTGAAGCTCGTCTTGCACGAAGCTCTGTATCCTAGCTGAGAGGTTCCGCACTAGTAGCTCATGTTGGGCTGTAAACTCCCCTACCCTCATTTCCACTAATCGAGTAACATCAGATACCTGCGCTTGGGAGGACTTCCAATTGTTCCGATTTAACGCCTGCAAATCAGATCTTCGCCTGAGTTTCGAGTGGAGACCCCCAACGTCCGAAACCGTGTTATGAAGTGTCGAAAGTAATTCACTTCCGACAACAATGAGCTTTTCTTCGGTTTGCTGGTGTGCTTCTCGGAGCACAGTCTCTTCAGCCAAGTTTTGCCTTGTGGCAGCAAGAACGATTTCCGTTTTCTCCAGGACCCCTTTAGTTTGGTCCAAGATTGCTTTGGTGGCTTCGTTATCCTTTTTAAGGCTGTTAAAGTTGCTCGTCAGAGAGAAGAGTTCTTGCACTTTGTTCCTGAGATTTATCTCCATAGTCTCAATCTTCGCCTTCTGCTCTTCGCTCAATATCCGGCGAGACTCGCTCTCTTCGGTCATTTCCTCATAGTTCTCGACAGAAAGGTAGACGCCATTTCGGTGCCGTGTAGCTATAAGCTCGCTCTTAAGCTTCTCGATCTCGGCTGTGAATTCTCTGAGTAGAGTCTTCTTTGATATCATCTGATTGACTTGTGGTTTATTTCGGATGTTCTTTGCTCGGAAGGCGTAATCAAGAGTGGAAATGGTCTCCTCCAGATTGCTTTTCGCTGGAGAAACTGTTGCAATTATGCAGGTTTTCGTTCGTCCACCAAGTGAATCCTGCAGGAGGCGAGTGAGCTTGGATTCCCTATCATGAGTATTAGCAGCAGCCTTAAGAAAGGGTAGCAAAAAGAAGTCATGTTTTGGGACATACCTGTACGGAATATGCGAGCCTTTATCAACAAGAGCATTGATCACTCTTCCTAAAGTGAGTAAGCTCTTGTTAATAAGGCCTGCCTCAGCGGCCCTCTTGTTCTCTGCACCGCTGCGTTGGATGTTTTCGCTCCCTGCCAAATCTACAAGGTTTAACTTGCCCGCGCTCACAAACTCCTCCCGAACGTCTGAGGTCCGCTTCACGTACGCGGTGACTGTGAAGACAGTATGACTTCGACTGCTGAGGTCGTTGCATTTTGTAGCAGCTACTTGTCGCTTGTGGCTGCCGTCTTGCAGCAGTTTTATCCCTTCAATAGCATTCTTAATGTGTGATTCCTCCATACCTTGCACGACAGTGGCACTGTGCCCTTTCCGGCTGCCATCTTCGAACATTTTAAGCTTTGTATTATCATCCAGCGAGAGGAGATCGCGAAGCTCTTCATTATACAATTCAATAAATGAGCACTTCACAGAGCTTTCCGCCTCATCGTTTTCAAGCTTGTTGAAGAGGTGGTGTAGAACTCGAGGAATGATGCCCGCAGAATCCGATAACAACCCCAAGGTATCAGACATGTCTCCCGACATCGTATAGGTTTTGCCGGTGCCGGTTTGGCCGTATGCAAAAATAGTGCAGTTGTACCCTGCCAGCATCTGGAGAACAAAATTAGCTACTACTCAACACAGTTGAAGGTGCTACTTACTTCTTCAAGTATCGGCGCGACAACTTCGTCATAAATGATGCTCTGGTCTGCTGCTGGAGAGAAAACCCTGTCGAAATTATATGTCTTGTTGCCCAATGCGCTCTGGCCCATTGAGAGCTCGATGCTCTTGCCCTTCACACCAGTGGTGGAGAGGACTACTCCGCTATTCTCGCGGACCTCTCGCTCATTCCGCCCCCTACACCGGACAACTACATGGATATTCGTTTCTTCACTACTACCATCGTGATCGAAATCGCGCTCTTTGCGCTTGTTTCCGCTCGTAGGTGATCGTGACCGTGATGTCGACATAGACGCGACAGAGTTTACTGGAGATGCAGCGCCAGATTGTAATCGCCCACCAGACAAATGCGGTGGCATAGTGCTGGACTGAGCCTTCGCTGTTGATGGACGTATGCTAGGAGGTCGCATTGAGATCTTTCTAGGTGGTAGGCCAGTTGCCGGCCGTGGTATGCCGGCCATACGGATGAGATATTGCTACACGGATCGCGACGCAGTGAATCAGATTGCCTTGTGGATTTTGTATGCGATATTGCCGTCTGTGTTTCCTTGGGAGTGTTTGTCAGAAGGGTTCTGGTAGTGGTATATAGAGACAGCCGAAGGTTAGACAAGATGTAAACAAAAACAATGCCAAGCCGCAAGCTCTCTGCTGACTAACAAGCCATGGAGGGGGTTAAGAACTGGCCGAGCCGGTACAGAGTACTCCGTACAAGTATGATAGAAACTGGATGCTGAAATACTTTCTTGCCTATCGTAATCCAATATGTAGTTGCAATCCGTCTGAATTGAGAATATCTCTCCCGTCAGCTTGGTCATTTGCGGAGTACTCAGCTACACCTCAGTCCGCATGATGCTGTGTTCCGCTCAAGTGATCTAAACCACTTCGGCAGCTATCCCAACGCCCATTCAACAACGATAACGTTGTCGATTTCTCGTAAACACAACATGACTCTATTTTCTGCTCAGGTATATCCTAACAAGGGGCTAGGCTTTCTCAGTAAGTGTTCATGGGGTTGTCTTCCCTACGGGATTCCATGAACCTTTTTTAGCTGATTGAATGCCTGCCATAGCTCTCGGGGCTTCCCTCCATGACATCCTGAATCGCCTCAAGGCAGAGCCACAAACATATCCGACTATTGACCTCTCCTACTCACCCACTCGGCCGATTCACATTCCGATTCTCTTGGGACTCCCAGCGAATGGTATTCGTCTCCGATTTGATGGCCCTGATCAAAGACTACGTCTGATAGAGGTCTTGGACTTCTCAAAGAGCCGACTTAGCTACAAGAATACCGAAATTGTGAAGCCATCAACAGTAAGCACGGGGACTACAGCACTAAGGTCACCAATATCTCCTGGGCCAAGTTTTCGACACGTGTACAATAGACTGTTTGGGCCAACGTTTCCAGGAGAGTATATGCCTCCCAGTTCGCAAGACGGCGAAGCCGCAGGTACCTACGTGCTCTCATATCCTGGGATTTCCTTTACCTTCTCCATCCAGTCATCAGCATGGTCAGCGAATTTAGATTTTGTGACATTGCTCTCTTCATCAGTGGCATCCCCGGCTTCATCCATGGCGATCTTTAATGGGTCATCCTGGTCCGATGCTCGCGCGAGTATTTATACCTTTACACCTCCTCATCCAAGGTCTCTGTCACTGGCTGGACGGGGAAAGGAAGGCGGGGCAGACGAAGTAGAGCTGGTGAAAGTTCATGGAGAAGGATATCTAGAGCTAGTGCGAAGATTTGGCCCTCCATTTTGGATTATCCTCAGCGAGACTACGCCACAGGATCTTGTGGCGGAGCTAGGCCCGCCGGATGCAATATATAGGAAGAATGATAGGAGGTTGGCTATTCACAAGGGACGCAATACTGGCGGCAGACGTCCGGGCCTGGTAGATGGCACCTACGGTGGGCAAGACGAATCTACCGATACTGATCAGTCATCGTCACACACCACCACAGATGACTCCGATGAGGATGGCCTAGCCTCAACAAGCAAATCTCATGACGTTGCTTCTGCAGAGTGCTTTTACAACTATTTTCACCACGGTTTTGACGTCTTCATCTCCAGCCCTACGACGCCTTCAGCCCGCTCTCCCACATCTCTTCGTGCATTCCCTTCATCTCTCTCGACCAGGGGGTCACCAAGTGCAACGCCAACAGCGTATCTCACAGCCACTAAAGTCCTTCTTCATGCGAATATTCCAGGATCCTATTCATTCAATCGTCATCGCCGTAGCCGGTGGACGCTAGAACATGTTCCCTCGGCACAATATACGGATCCCTTAAA
This sequence comes from Sabuloglossum arenarium, assembly GCA_022345705.2. Classification (NCBI taxonomy): domain Eukaryota; kingdom Fungi; phylum Ascomycota; class Geoglossomycetes; order Geoglossales; family Geoglossaceae; genus Sabuloglossum; species Sabuloglossum arenarium. The sequence goes on along the minus strand of JAJDMY020000714.1, from coordinate 23,876 downwards.
CTCGGAAATGCCGTTTGATGATATCGCTGGTCGATTGAGAGAAGTCTGGAAAGGCACATACAGCAGCGAGAATGAGGAAATTTTCTTGCAAAGAGGGATGGTGCTGAACAGAGGGTGGGGGGATAGCCCTGGAAGCAGCTGTGAGCTATTAGGAGGCTGGGAGGAGAGCCTTGGCGGAAATAGGAAGGGTATAGGCGATACCACGAGTGATGGGGAACCGAGTCTTGGAAATACTGAGTTATACGGATTTCCGGGGTTAGTGTTTGAAGTGTTGAAGAATGGAGCTGTCAGCTGCTTAACGGTATTCTGAAATCCAATTTAGAATTTACGGTTCAAGAATACTTTCTGGGCGAGGGTTTGGGTAAGACCGACAGTGCGGGAGTTCGAGGCAATCTCTTGAGGCTTCGCATATCATAGCAGGTGGCGGTCGGACCAGCGGACCGAGGACCTAGTTTTTCCATTTTCTCATCTAACCAGCATAGTATGCATTTGTTATATCTTCAGAGATACCATAATGAATAGATAAGTAAATAAAAGGACCAAAAAAAATTGTTGTCAAGCGGGCTTGGCTTCATAATCCAACCCTACCGAAATGGAATCGCCAAGCCTCAAAAATTCAGGTTGCCTAATTAACATACCCATATTAAAGCAGCGTTTTTGATTTGCACGTTCAAAGCTCATGATGTTATGGCAAGAGAATGCCTAACCCAACTCGCGTGCTCTGTACGTCGTGGTCATCTACCTTGCGCCTTCCAAAGTCCACTTTTCCTCCACGCATCTCTGTGCTTGACCGAGCAGCATTACTAAAACGGTGCACCGATGACCTCTATTCATGGCAGCAACATCATCGATCTTCCGATGATGATTTCGTTCTGCATGATGGTCCGCCGTATGCCAATGGAAGTCTTCATATCGGCCACGCGCTGAACAAGATTCTTAAGGATATTATTTGTCGATTTCAGCTTACCCAAGGGAAGAGGGTCAGCTATGTGCCAGGCTGGGATTGTCATGGCTTGCCAATTGAGCTCAAGGCGTTACAGCAGCAGCAGCGGAAGCTCGGGGTTCTTGGCTTGATAGATGGCGCCCAGCCAGACGTTAATGCAGCATTGATAAGGGACGTGGCGAGGGAATTGGCGAACAGGACAGTAGAAGAACAGAAAAAGGGATTCAAGGAATGGGGAATTATGGGGGGCTGGGATGAAGCTTGGAGAACAATGGATCACGATTTCGAGACTAGACAATTGGAAGTTTTCTCGCAGATGGTTCGAAAAGGTGGGTTCCTATGCAAGTGGCATTTCGCGCCGAGATGCGACTATCCTTTTGCTGACTAGCAGAGCAAAGGTTTAATCTACAGGCGGTATAAACCTGTATATTGGTCTCCCTCATCCGGTACGGCTCTCGCGGAGGCTGAACTGGAGTTCAGAAACGATCACGAGTCCAGTGCGGCCTTTATAAAATTTCCAATAACAAGAATATCGGACCACTTGGCGAGCAATCCAGGGGTGGATTTGGCAAACCTATATGCCGTTATCTGGACGACAACGCCATGGACTCTGCCAGCAAACAAGGCGATAGCTGTCCGGGAGAACTTGACATACGCGATCATTGGAGTACCAGATGGTTGTCAGCTGCTTGTCGCAGAATCAAGGATCCCTCACCTAACTGAGATGTTTCTTGGAGAATCAATCAAAGTTATCTTAACATCTATTTCAGGAGCAGAGCTAGTTGAAACGACTAAATACACGAATATGTTCCAAGGTCAAGCACAACCGGCCCAGAGTTTTATTCATGCAGATTTTGTTTCGTCGGATTCAGGCTCGGGCCTCGTTCACTGCGCTCCAGGCCATGGTCTGGAAGATTACGAAGTGTGTGCCGGGTTAGACATTCAGGCCTTTGCACCTGTAGACGATCGCGGTTGCTTTACGAAGGCCGCTATGGCCGAGGATCCAGGGTTGCTAGAGGGAAAGAGTGTATTGAGTGAGGGGACGGAAATCGTTCTGGATTACTTGAAAAACAGAGGGAACGTTCTCCATACTCACAAGTATACTCACAAGTATCCGTACGATTGGCGGTCAAAACTCCCTATTATCATACGAGCGACGGAGCAATGGTTTACGGATGTTGGCTGCATCAAAGACGCCGCACTTAAATCCCTTGAAGCTGTCAGATTCATTCCGGATTCGGGCCGGTCGAGGTTGGAGAGCTTCCTGAAAGGCCGCAGCGAATGGTGTATTTCTCGACAACGGGCATGGGGTGTCCCGATACCGGCGCTCTTTCACAAGCTATCAGGAGCCGCGGTCCTAACGGGGGACAGTATCGCTCACATCATGAGTGTCATTGAGAAGCGTGGCATTGACAGTTGGTGGACAGATACAAGAGATGATCCTGCTTGGATACCTCCATACCTGTTAGATGTATCTGGTGAAAGCATGTATGAACGAGGCACAGATACCATGGATGTATGGTTCGACAGCGGTACAAGTTGGACAATGCTTAAAGGGCCTCGGCCCCAAGGAGAGCCCTTATCGGATGTCTATATCGAAGGAACCGATCAGCATCGCGGATGGTTTCAATCAAGTCTATTAACTCACATTGCTCATCAGAGTGCATCCAAAGTTTCAGGCTCTGTTCTAAGGGCCCCTTTCAAAACCCTAATTACACACGGCTTCACACTCGACCAAGGCGGTCGTAAGATGAGTAAATCGCTGGGAAATGTTATCGACCCTAATGAAATTATGAGCGGTACATTGCTTCCACCTATCCATAGAAAGAGTAATAAGGCAAGGATCGTGAAAGAGTCCGAACCGACTTACGATGGGCTTGGTCCAGATGCGTTAAGGATTTGGGTTGCCGGAAGCGACTACGCAAGAGATATTGTTATTGGAAAACCAGTACTCAAAGCTGTCAATAACAGTTTACACAAGCTAAGAGTTACCGTGAAGCTACTGCTGGGCGCACTGCAAGATTGGGATGCCAGAGACACAGTGGAGTATGGAAACCTATCTCAGGTTGATAGGGTAGCATTGCTGCAGCTCTCGGGAACCAACAAGGCAGTCTTAGACGCTTATAGAAACTATGATTTTTATAAGGGTGAGTACTTTCTGCTACGGATTTTGAATCAATGCTAAAGAGTCATACCAGCGGTCAACACCATCAATCAGTGGGTTAATATGAATCTCTCGGCCTTGTACATCGAAATCATCAAAGATCGCCTTTATGCGGATGAGCCACGAGGCCTTAGTCGCCGGGCTGCACAAACAGTTCTGTTTCACATCTACAACAACCTCCTAGGCATGCTTGCCCCAGTGACGCCTCTTCTGGTCGAAGAAGCCTGGCATCACACTCCTCCCACGATCAAGAACGAAAGCCAGCATCCACTACAGCGATTATATCCTCATGTCCCAGAGGAATGGGATGACCAAAAGCTGGCCGATGATCTCCCGTCACTGCTCAGAGCAAACGACGCGGTGAAGCTAGCCCAGGAGCTATCGAGAAACGAGAAGAAGCTTGGTTCATCACTTCAATCATCGATTCACCTCGTATTCCCTAGCTCCAACAGCAGCAATCCATCCACCGCATACCGCCTCTTCCAGCACTATTTCCCCGAGCTAGAATCTCTTTTCATCGTCTCCTCCGTCAGTCTACACAACTCCTCAATCGACAAGACCATCCTGGACCACGCTGAATGGAGCTACTCCACCGGTTTCGAGACGGCAGCAGGCGGCGGCGGCGAGAAAGTACAGGTCTTTGTCTTACCACCTACAGCCGCTAAATGCGTGAGGTGTTGGCGGTATAATGTGGATACAGCTACTACGGCGGATGGTGACGATGCGGGGGACGTTCTGTGTGGGAGATGCGAAGATGTGATGGCAGGGATCAATAGAAGAACCGCCGCTGTGGATGCTGTTGGTGGTGGTGATGACCATCAAGTGCAGGCTGCAGCCCGACATTAGATTAGAAGTATCCGGCTGAAACTCTCCCGCGTTTTAATTTTATTCGTATTATATGTAATGTGACGGATCTATGTGTGTGTACTTATAGTGTTGAGTTGAGAGTTGATGGGTCACATGCGGAGTAGGATAGACGTACAAAAAAAAAAAAAAAATCCCTACTGTACAGTACATACATACATACTGCGTGTGCAATCTACTGGACGAGAAATTAGATTTTTTTTTTATCTCCGTGGGGTGTTTCAGAGTTTCAGAGTTCCGTTCTCCTTAAATGTCACTTCGGCTGGACAGTTGCACCGTCAAAATGAATGTGGGTATGGAAAATTATGTAATGTTCTGTAGAAGGCTTGTGCACCGTTGTACGGATTACATATATACAATTGAATCCCTGTATAGCATAGTAATCCCTCTCTTCCCGAGCAAACGGGGAATTTGGTGACAAAAGTGGTCCTATTGTCTATTGTCCTTTTCTAAGATAACAATTCCAAGTGATATATCCCGAAATCTAATATTGTAACAGTAGAATACAGCTTTTTCCATTTCTCCCAATTGCTTTCCTGTGGTTGATAATTTGATAGGGGACTCTTGTCGCTAATCTAGTATACATTGCACGTAAGCCTCTCAAAGGTTTACTCTGTTTTTTGAGTTTCCAAGTTTCCACGTCCGCCTCAACCAGAGGAGCTATCGTTCCGTGGTGGCTGCTCCTGCGTGTAGTCTATCCGGTCTACTATTCCAGAGAGAATAGCTCCTGCCTCTCCCAGGTCCCTAAGAGACGTTTTCTCCTGCGTTTGCTTCTGTACATGTGAGAACCCCGCGAAAAGTAAGCAACCCAGTACTGTTGAGACGCCCGCGGTGATGGCGAGAGCTTGGGACGTCAATTGGCAACGCGGAGCATTGCCATTATCAACAGAGTCTGGATCTTTTTTTCCATTCGCCCGATTCGCTCTTGATGAATGCTGTAACAGTGGCAGTGTATCTGCGATATTTTCAAGCAGCAAGTTATAAATCCGAAATGATCCGCCTCTCATTGGAGCTACCCATGGAAGGACACTATGGTCATGGTGAGTTTCCCCTTTCTCCTGCTCTTGTGAATTTACTCCCTTTCCGGCCATTTGAGCATCATGAATATTGATGGGGCCTCCAAAGAATAGACCGCGAAGATCTTCAACATAACCACACAATCTCACAAACTTTGCTCTCATTGTATCTGCTAGCCATGACTGCGGGAGGTCAGGATAGAGAGAAAGGGCAAGATAGCCCAGCACCAAACAATCCAGACTGGAGACCTGTGTATCCGAGAGTAAAAACCGCTTCTTTCCTAGGAGCTCTTGCAAGGGCTCTAGAACAGAGGCTATCAGTGCATCTAGGCGAAATTGACTCGCATATATAGGTTGAGTAAGCACAGTCGTCACCGTTTGTTTAGGTCGTCTAAGTAGACTTGGTGGAATCAGCGATGCTGAAGCTGCTGCGGAGGCTGAGGCTTGAGGAGATCCATTCTCATGAGGCACGTCGACGTCCAATGCTGAGAGACCGAGGTGTTCCGTGCGCGCCTTAGCAGCGGAGCGCAGTTTAGGAAGAGTGAAGTATTGGATCGGCCACGGCAGCATGCCAGAAATCAGTGGACGGGTTACTATTTCGAAATTCTCGCTTGAGACAAAGAGTGAGAGATCCAAAAGAGACCGGCCATTTGCCTCGACCAACGAGGAGAAGCTGGAGACGGGACATCGGAATCAGACCTGGTCCGCTGATCTGACAATGGAGGTTGAGGATTGGTGTAGAAATCGAAGGGGTGGAGCTCACGCTATACAATCAGCTTCTTCTTGCTGGCCAAGGCCCTCGTCGAGATCCCAGCCCCGTTTTCGCAGATACTCGACTATGTTTCTGAATCCTCCGACCCACGCGGAGCCATGTCGAAGCGAAGGAAGCACTCCTACGGATAAGCAAAACGTGTCAGCATCTTTTCCGCTGAATTACGGAATGCACCACCCCAGCCGTGTTCGGCACTCACTCGTCAAGCCCAATGCCGACTCATCACCCGATATCAGGACCCACTGGCCTTGTGGCACCACCTGCATCACATATGCAATTGCGGCAATACATTGTGGTTCGATTGACGGTAAGGCGAAGGCTGGACGCCAGACATGAAGCTCCAGGGTCATTATCAACGCGAAACGAGGAGTATGCACGGGGAAATGCACGAGATCGATCTAGACCTGCTCGCACCCGTAAGCTCTGCCTCCGACTTGTTTGGCTGTCCAATTGCAGATTTTCGACTTACTGGTGAAATTCTCCGTGGGGGTTGGGAACAGGTCAGAGGTAAAGTACGGAGCCTCAGGAGTGCCAAGCGGGTGGTAATGTGGGGCTCGTGCATTTGCCCTTGACAGCCTTAACTAATGTCACCAACACAGCCCTGGAATGCCATCCTCGAGGATTCAATCTCTAACAGACCCGACACAGCGAATCCATGGCGCAATTCTGGAGCAAGTAAGGCGGCCAAAAAAGAAAACAGGAAACCGAAGGATTCGGCTGTCTCAAAGAGAACCAGTGATCCCCCACTCTGATTGGGAGACAACGGTAGGGGAGGAATCCTTCTGCGAGAAGTTCGTTGCGAATTGGGTGTGCGTTCGTGGCATGTATAGACGAGACGAGAGACGAGGCTTTTTCGGGTTTGATTGAGCTTGTTGACGTCACCCGCTATTAATTATCTTCCAGGCTCTACTTTAGCGAGTCGTTGCGCATTGGCCTCTAGGCAAGGTCTTGCCTTTCCTTCCGTACTCTCGTTTCAATGAGTCAAATACAAACCAGTCAGCAATCCCACCTCAGCTCATCTCCTCCCTCGCTCCCTTTCCGGCGGACCGCGGGGAAATTGCATTGAGGCAAGAGACGGACGAGAGCGAAAGGAACCCAACGCTATCCTAGGGTTGACATTATGAATCAAACAACCCGCCCCCGACTGTTGCACATTGAGAGTGCGCTGCGGATGTGGGCTAGGCTTATTACCCCACTGATGGGCAATGTCTGATGTCGCGGGTATATCGTTGCATTCCCGGTCATGGAGGGGTGCCTCTCTGGATAGGTAGTCGCATGTACGACGACCAGGGACAGAAGGGATGACACAAGGAGCAATCACAGCTGAAATTGTAATTGCATGCTCCGTCAGTTGGACGGCTTGCTGCTCGCTGCGCGCGCCATCAAGTAACATTAAAATAATATATTCTTTCTAAAACATCGGCCTGCAATTCATGTATGTAGCCATTCAGACGCTCCCATTTTCCAAACGCCCAAATATCCAGCCTAATCAATAACAGAACCCAAGAGCAAGCCCGTAATCGAATGCAGCAGTTCCATGTTCACCGCCCACCACGTGTCAGTCTGCACCAAACTCGATATAGAATGGCTCAGGCAAAATTACATGCTGCAAGTCTGCGCCGCCAGCATAAGGCCAATCGAACCGTCACTCGAAGAACAGGGTGCCCACATGTGACCAATAACAAAAACGCCGAACTTCACGATTAGAGAAATGTGTCTGCTACAGCTGTGCCAGCAGCTGGCCCGAGATGGCAGCGGGAAGAGGAACATGCAAAGCCGAAGACCTAGATTGGAACCGAACTAAACATTGACGAGATGAGAGATTTCGTAATATGTTTGAAATGCTGGGATGATTGGAACGTGTGGAGTGTCGGGTGATGCACGCATCGATGTGCGGTCTTAATCTCGATCTCTTTGCGCAGTCCCAGCAAAGAGCGCCCGACGAACGGTAAACGGCGATCGGCGAACGGAAGGAAGGTGGAGGGTGTGCAGACATGGAGCGAAACAAGCAAAAGGTCCAATGGGAGGACGAATCGAATTCAGGACGACCGTCACAGCGCATTGATTGGAGAAGGCCGATGAAACTCCCCATAACTTCGGGAAACCCTGCCAGGCTGGAACCACTTATCGTGATCATCGATATCGTGGCTTGCAGGAGTCTGAAACATGCGGTCATTGGAAGCCGTCGCTCTCTTTCCCCACCTCGACCATCTGTCCGGAAAGTCCCCGAGTGCGGTCCAATTTATTTGGGAACAGGAGGCAATGGCCTGTTCGGTGGAGGGCCCGGGCATGGGGGGTATTGCGGTTGAGAGGCAGGACCATTGTAGTTGGCGGCAGGCATTTTTTCGAGGGTGTGACTAGATGCCTGAGTAGATGTGACTCGAGGGGTCGATGAGATCGAGTGTAGATGTCGATCTGGGGCTTGAAAGTTTGAATTGGCCTTCCTAGGTGAGTCGCAAGAAAGAATCGCAAGAGTACGCGCGCTCGCGGAATTGCGGAGGGACGGGAAAAAATTGCGCTATATGTCTAGTTGGCCGTGTGAGAAGTCGTATGCGGTGAATGAAGCACTAGGGCGACTCGGACAGCCTGGTGGAAGGAAGGAATGATGATTTCCATCTCATCAAAACACGGGGCGGACGGAAGGTATTTATGCTGCCACTCGACGCGGCTCCCAAGCGCGGCGCAAACGGAGTCATCAAGTTAAGCCTGCTCCCTTGCGCAGGGAACGCCGAATAAAATCAATAAAATAAAGCAAATAAAAGAAGAAAAGGGACCATGTTCCCTGTCCCCTCCGTAAGGCAAGCAAAGCAAAGTAAAGGCAAGCGTTGGAATTAGTGGCCACAGTGTTCGCCCGTCGTCAACAATCAGGTATTCTGCGGCGCCACCTTAACTAAGGCTTAGCTGCTGCTGGGCTAGGTGCAGGTGCAGACGAGCCAAGGCAGAGCAGGGGACAGGGGGACAGGGGCCTGTCGAGTCAGTCCGAAGGGGATGACACAGGGCTGAGATCATTGTTTCGATTAAAAATGGAACCCCCCCTCCCTCTATTGCAACTCATTCCCCCTGGCTTGCGGAAATGTCACCTAATCTGTTCCGACACCAGGCGGTGATGCAGGTCAAGCAGAAGGCGCCTCCCCGCCCTATTCTGTTCAGTTCGGGACACCATCCACCGTCCACCTCTCTGCCTTGCAGACAGGCAGAGAGACTGGATTCAAACGACCACGACGACAACATCCCATCCATCCTCGGCGCCAGGAAGAGAAAGAGACAGCGAAGGGAAGGGAAAGATGATCCCGTTCTGAGATTCCCTTCCTCTTCGCAATCACCTGGGAATCCCGCACGGGGCAACGACGATCCTCCCGTTTGCTCTGTCTCGCTCTACTCTGCTTTGTTTTTTCATTCCAGAATAAAATTAAAAAAACAGCAAAATCTCCCCGAAAGAAAAGAAAACTCCACCATGCCACGCCATCCTCGAACCGCCGTCTCGGAAGACGGAAAAGGGAAGAAGAAAAATGGGTCTCTCTACTCTCCACTTTCCCCTCGGCTACGCCGAAATTCTTAACCTTCTTTGCCTCTCCCCCCAACAGACAGAAACAGCGGCATCGGAGGAGAGAGTGTTTAACTTTTTACAAAGTGCATGCTTTGGATATTCCAGGCCGGCGACACATATGTGCACCTCCGTAATTACATGACTATCTGCGGAGTTTTTATTGTTTGTCACTTTTGTCCATCATCATACATCATATGGTTCCTCTCCTATAAAAAGTGAACTGTCGCGCTTGCGGAGTGCATGCATAATTCCTTTATGCACCCCTGGATTTTCCACGCACGACAAAACCGTGCGCACTGCATATGCTACTCTGCATATCCCAATCGCGTCACAGTTTTTCTCTCTGCTCCTTCCCTTTTCCTCTCCCCTGTCTCAGATTCATTTTTCAAAAAACGTGGCAAGCGACATTACCCTTGGCAGCAGAAGAAAAGCCCCTTCTGGCCAGAGCCCTATCCCGAAATGAAACCCCTGGGAATAGATGGCGTTTGTTATTGACGTGGGCCGGCGGACACCGGCCGAGAGAACGTTCCGTAGGTATACATGGGTAGAATTCAATCCTGATCCCAGAAAGAAGACAAGAAGGAAGTCGTCTTCGGAGATCAGATCCGGACTGCAGAAATGAACATCTCCCTCTCGGAGATTTTATTTATTTTTGTGTCGCTTTGGCATCTAATCTATCCAAGATGAGATCAAGCCACGACTGTTCGCTCTAAATCTCTTCTGCCAAATCAATACCCGCTCCTCCGGCATGGATATGGACATGAGGCGCCAGAAGAAAGACGAAGGGTTTCGCGGCTGCACGAAAGGACGTCGATGCCTGTGTCCCCAGGGTCTACCCAACTGGAGACGGGAAATAGATATGGGTCGTTGTTCCGGGAAGCCAGCTTTCTGCTTTCCCTTTTAGGCAACTGCGCGGAAGGTTCCACGAAAAGATTCCGCGGGACAGAGAGCCCACGTGATGCGCGTGGAATTTTCTGAAGCAAGGGCGGAAGGGAAAACCTGAGGCGGAACGAACAGCTTACGCATATAGTTACGTCTATCTCAGCCGTGCAGGTCATGGGGTTCCCAGGGATTATCTTGTTATTTTGTTCTTAAGGGGAGGAATCCACCAATGGGATTTCCCAAGGTTTCCCACGGAGGTTCCCAAGGGCCGATTTCAAAAGCAGATCATGCAGGAACAAGTCCGCCTGTTGGCACGTGCCCCTGCCTGGGATGCTTATAGCAAGGCGCCTCGGGGTACTTTGTTTCGATCGATCCTCTGTGCCTGAATGAAATGTCTGTCTGAAACCTGCCAACAAGATACTTTCCCAAGACTTCTTCAACCCCCAAGCGCTAGCCAACCAGTCAACTCAGGTAGAGAGTTCGGGCTAGTTCAGCAAGAGAGAGGATTCCGGTGGTAGAAGATGTCTCCACATGTTTCATGGCATGTAATAAAAGGAGAGAAATTTCCAAATTCAAATAAGCTGCAAAGGGAACCTCGACAGGAGGCGAAAGTAGCGAGAGGAAGGAGGAAGGGGACGATAGTTCGGATTCTGCTCGGTGTAGACCGGGAATATTCGGGAACGGCCATTTCGGAGCGGTCGAAATAGGGGTGGCAGAGGAGGGAATGGATGTTGGATTTCAATGCGTTCTATTGTTATGCGTTCTTTTCTTATTCACCAAAATATCAATCGTACATTCCCTTCCCAATATCCGGCGGAAGGGTACCCGGATACGGGAGAGTGCCCCGTGTAGCCGGGGGGTTATCTCCCGAGAACGAGCATAGACAGGAACGTATTCTTCAAGACTACTATGCACGACAGTGCCCGTCGTCCAAAATTTGTTGTGGCGCATTCGTAGATAGAGTAGGTGTATACCACAACATCAGAGGATGCAGGTACACTCTACGCTACAGAGGTTCGGTTGGCAAAGCCTCGGTCCGCCCTCGCCTTCGACCCTTATACCCTTCTAAATATATCTGCGCCCTCCGAGCATGGAAGATGGGGCCAGATATTCATTTGTTGGCCAGGCTCCCGCAGTCGCTACCACAATCCTCAGTTGCATCATGTCTCGTCCGAAAAAGGGCCTGTCAAGATAATGTATCGTTTGATAGATTGCCGTTCCTAAATTCAAAGCCACCGGTCAAGCCTCTGCTCGAAATTCTCCGCCGATCTGCCGAAACTATCCCTACCGGATCAGCCAGTAATTTCATACAAGCGTTGCAATGGGTAAATGCTGAGCCGCCAAGGTGAGAACGGAATAACCTGTCCACCGAAAACTCCACATCACAAAGATAGGTTCGCGATACCCTGTATTACTGTGGACAATGCTCTCGTCGGTCACATGAAACGAGCCCTTGGATTCGATCACTTGACCCACATTTTCGGACATAATGCTTTCAACACGGCTATCTGCAATGTAAAGTTCTTGGAGATCGTATAGACTAGGGCTCTCTAGATCTCTAATTCATCGGTAAAAGAAACGAATAGGTGTCTTTCTGTCATTGTGTAGGGTGAATATTACTTACGTGAAAGCAAGTAAGTGACGTCTCCCTCTTCCAAGAGCCTAGAATGTGATTGAGTAAAGTTGGGAGACAAGTGCAAATACTTGTGAGTTGCTTTTAACCGGCGTCGTCTTCACGTTGAATCTGCGTTGATGCTATCCAGTCTTCCATCATTGCTTGTCCTGCGTTGACAACGGCCGCACCACTTCTGGCTCTTCCGCTGTACTTTTGTTTGATCACCAGACACAGAATGCGGCCATAGATGCTAAATCCATCATAGGACGTGCATAGAGCCAATTTCTTATCTTCTGCCGCAGCTGCTACATTTCCCGTAGCAACAGTTGTTTCGGTGTGTACTACATTTCCTGTAGCAACGGCCATATCGGTCTTACGATTCTTCCGCTCCAAGTGCGAGTTTTGCGGAACCCGAAGACCACCCGCGCTGGAGCCTTGATCAACCGGATAATCCAGTTCTAGGTCGTTTAGGCCTCGTTTCACCTTCCGTCCTGCATGGTCTTGTCTCGGTTTTGAACGCAAAATCTCTCCAGTATCATCGTCCTCCGTTTCAAGCCTCTCGAGACCGGAGGAGCTTCGAATGCTATCCAGAGCTATAAAATCGGGATCGTCACTCTCCTCCCTTATTATCACTGGAGAGACCGCACTTGGATCGACATCAATTGGAGAGTCTTTTGTCCCGGATAGGAGCCTTCCAAGGTTGGAAGCTAATACCCTTTTCTTCTTTTCGCCGAAGATCTTATGCTTCGTGAGCAGAGAATGGCGGGTGGAGAGGTCCGTCAGAAATATGGACACTTCGAAGTCATCTGCAAAATTCCATGTCAGAACGCTTACTTGAGATGTAGTTAGATGCATACCTTCCACAACTACGTCCTTAATTCCCCGATTCGCCTTCCTCCCCTTTCCTTTGGCCCTCTCATTCTCTTCCCTAAGCTTTGGTAGTACAAGAGGTCTCACGCTTTCAAAGACGCGAGGCAAGACCGGATCACGGGGATTGAGCAGCCAGGTATCAGCGAGACTAGGATTCTCGAGATAAATACGGCATTCTAGTACGCTGTATTTTGTGATTCGTAAATATCTCCGTATTGGCGCCATGCTTTTGCTTGCTTGGGTGGAGGAGTCTTCACAGATATGATACCAAACGTAAGAGGTCCAAGCGCACTAGCAGATCCTTAAGGCGGCAGCTATTCGTTTGTTTATACTGCGTACCAACAACCGCTTACCAGTCGAGCAGCGTAGAGGATATCTTGACCAAATTCATATGCGGCATACTGGTGCGGGAAGTGGCTCCACAATGTCGAAAGGGCAAAACAAGCTGCTCCATGTTCAGGCCAGTGATACTCCGCTTACATTTCCACCATCGCATTATCTGGTCGTCACCACGCGTAAAAGCGTTTATTCATGGAACTCTCGGGGTCTCTCTGACCTCTTCCGCTCTGGATCTGAGGGCATTGTCGCCGCTAAGAAGGCAAAGGATGGCAGTGGGATGTTGGCGGTTGCAGACAGCCAGGTAGTCGTCTTGCATGATGTTAGAAGAGGCATGGAGAAGAGTTATCGATTGAAGGGCGCCGATGTGTGAATATCTTTCCTCCTTACGTATTAAAAGTACTCTGCTAAGTAATCCAGGGTCACGTCCGCCTGCTCAAGTACACAAGTGACTCTAAATGCCTTTTCTTTACAACTTCGCTGCAAAACTCTGTGCAATCGTACTCATTGAAGCAATCGCGCCTTCTCGATGCTTCGCATGATCACCCCTCTCCACCTACATGCCTGGCTCTCTCGCCAACTTCCCACTTACTGCTCTCGTGCTCAGCCTCACCGCCAACGATATATCTGCAAAACCTCACTCTTCGAACTCCGCCGCTGAATGTGCGGCCCTCAATCTCGCCTGCAGTGGTTACCGTAGCCAGTTTCCACCCAGAACGACTGAATATCTTCTTATTGGCCTTTGCTGACGGAGCAGTCGCAGTCTATGATGCAACCAGGTTATTTCGTGATGGCGGAAAGGGTGAAAAAAAGGCAGGACCCCAAGGGAGTAGTGTTGATGGGGAGATTGCTCATGTCAAAGGCATCCATGCACTTGGAACGAAAACCGCTTTGGTCGACCCAGGAGAGACCACGTATATAGGGTTAGAGGGTGTTGGAGAAGAGAATGGAATCGGGAACAAGTCAGTTGGAGTTACCGCAGCGGAGTTTATCCCGGGGTTTCGTGCAAGAGTGATCAGTGTTGGTGCGGATGGAAAGTGTGTTATGGTCGACTTCGAGGGCGAGGGAAAGAAAATTGGAGTGCTACTGAAGACATGGCATGTCAGGGCACCCGCAACTAGCCTATCTGTTCTGCGAGTTAACGATACTCCCCACTCCGGTGAGAGTGCTACGCATAAAAGAAGGGAAAAGTCTGCTATAATAAACAAAAGCGGAGACAGAGGGCTTGGCAGACACTTCCTCGTGGCAATAGGGCGGGTTGATGGGAAAGTCGTGGTGTTCAACTTGGATGGAACGCTGCTAGGTGAAAAGACTGTGGATCCCGATGGTGGCCAAGTCATTGGCATTGAGTGGGCTATCGAAATTGCTGGTGAGGAGAACCAAAGCAAGGATGCTTCCGCTTCCTCCAAGTATTGGAGCAAAAAGCCGCTGCCGATCATTTATGCTAGACGTCCAGAGGGTCGAGCACCTCTGGTTCTAGGAAGGAGGAAAAGAAAAAGTATGAGCTCAATACTAGCTGCTGGACGCGGCGTCGAGGAAGAGATCCTCCAAGGCCCTAGCGATGAGCAAGAAACGAAAATGGTTCGATCTCCACATAATATTGTCGAACCTATCGCAAAAACCGCAGATGAACCTCTTGGTGCAGAAAGAGGATCTCCAAAGCAGACCACTTGGCAGGATGTCGTTGAGCCATCTGCACCAGACTATATGAGCCTCTTCTCACCAATTAAAAAGAAAACAAGGAGACGAAGCTCGCGGGCTGCCACACTTCCATTTGCCAAGGGGAAGAAATCTGGGGATGCACGAGTAAAAGAGCTTCTGGATGGAGATGATGGTGACGCCAATAGTGCCATCTCCGCACCTCTACTTAGCACAGAGAATATTACTTCCAAGAAGACTGGTTATCCGTCGGTACCCAAAGAATCAACACTGAAGAAACCCCGGCAAGTTCCTACACGGAGAGCCAGCCAGCAGGCCACCAAATCGCCTCCACGGGCAGTCGAAGGAGAAGACGTCAAACTGCTTGCAGAGATAAGGAGTGTGAGAGGAAAGGGAACGGGTGCAAGGGGAAATGGACTTGCACTTTTCGCTCCATACATGCAGAAAGGGGTAGTCCGAGAGTCAGTCGATTCATCGAATCTTCTTCTCTCCTCCGAAATAGCACCTCCCCTGGGTGACTCTCCTGATTCTGTCGGAGACATCTGGCTGACAGACGCAAACGGCAATGAGCAAAGCCGCCCAAGGACAGGACGCAAATCCTCGCAGAAATCCTCTGCCTCCACTTCTACTACAAGCACCAAGAATCGGAAAACGGTCTCCTTTCAGCCATCTCCTGTCACTGAGTGTGGCAGCCAAGCGTCGCCTGTCAAACTGTCTCCACGTCACGAATTTATTATCCTTGAAGATGCCCCAGAACCAACCAAGCGTCAACCAGCCTCCAGTCCACATCCAGGTACTTTCCCTTCAACAATGACAAACCTCTCTTTCGAAAGTACACACAGCTCTGCTCCTTTGACCGAAGTAAATCATAACTACCACTCTCCCACCAAATCCCCACGCAGTCGTACTCCCAAGCGACGTTCTGCCGGATCCAATACCCCCGTAAGATTCCCGAAGAGCAACAATTCTTACACTCACTGCTGTTCTTCCCATTCTCACCTCCACGATGAAGTTGCAAAGCTCCATGAAGAGATGCGGGTGTTTCAGGTAAAGATGATCAAGGAGTTCCAGAGACAGAAGGAATGGTTTGAAGAGGTTGTTGCGGGGGAAAGAAAAGCTAGTGAGGGTGTGAGGGATGAGAATGAGCGATTGAGACGAGAGCTATTTGAGGTGGTTAGGGGGGAAGTTAGAGTTGGGGAGAGGCGGGAAGAGCGAGTCTAAACGGCTCCAACGAAAATTGGACCGCCCGCTTTGAGGTGGTTAGGGGTGGCTATTGGAGATAAAACGAATCCAATGAGTTTTGGCGCAATAAGACACACCCAATGGCGTCACAGCGTTTCTAGACACGATTCCTAAATTATTAAAACCTAAAAGACCCATTCGTTCTAAATTGAATCGAATCGGAATGAAAAGAGCCATTTTCCCCCTCCCTCCACATCCTATGGCTGTCAGCGATAACGTTAAACATTCAATCATAAACAACCAAATTTAACCACCAAAGGTAAGGTGATATTTATTATATGATTTTGATAAAAGGAAAAACAAGCTATGGCCGAGAAGAGCTGAGAATAAAAAAGATAAAGCATTCCCAGAATAAGCCAATCCCGCGATGTACTACTGGCCTGAGAACTCCGTAAAGCATGTTCCAGCAAGTTACTTGAACCCAGGAATCTCAGTCCATGTTCGTGTCGTGCTCTAATTTCCGAACGCTGAGTCTGAAGTATCTGGTACCCACCCCTTAGGCCGCTCTCGACCCCTAACAATAATCCCGTAAGCCGCTGATTCCACCTTTTCAACGGACGTTTTCATGACCTCCATCTTCCTCGCAAAATCCCTCAGGAAAGATCCACCAGTTGATACGTTGGACGAGATGTCGAGCGCCTCAAAATATGTCCTCAGAGACCTCAGGTCAATGAGGATGTTTGATTTCTGGGAGCTCCGCTGCTGCAGGCTTGCGTCCAGGTCGGTTCCACTGGTTGAGTCAAAGGTCTGAACCCCAGGTAAGTTTCCTGACGTTGCCATTGCAGTGATTCCGAAACGCATCAGCTCTCCCACCACATCTAAGATGCCCAGGATATAGTCATCTTCTGTCAATTGAACGCCGCCTGCGATCAAGGCAGACACTTTTTCCGGAGAGATCAAAACTTGACTCTGCAGATAACGCTGAAATGAGATGGCTTCAATATATTCCTGAACGCCGGAAGATATCTGTCTCTGATACCTCCACGAATTCATGTCACACAAATCTTCGGATAATGAAAGAAACAGGGCGTCTATAGTGGCAATCCGGCTTTTGATTTCCATAGCAACGTTATTCGGGAGCGGTTGATTGAGTTGACGAACTCTGTAAACGTGAGTCGAACTGCCTCAACACACTTAGATGTTGGAGTTACCTTTGGAGAGAGAATATGCTGTGAAGACGTCAGCCGGTGTGAATATCACAATAAGATGAGCTGGAGATATTATACATCTTCTTACTCAGAGCAGTAATGTCACGCGACGCCTTAAAAACGCGCTCCCTTCTATCATAATGGTCGTTGAGCTCATCCCGAAAAGCCTCGAACATGATCAGGAACGGCCCTTCTGGTGAAGCATTGACAGCGGACAGAGTTCTACCAGCAGCTGCCATCTCTACTACTCCCTCTTTAGTATTATATGTTAGCAGACGCCGAAACCATAGAGAGCATGTTCGACGACCAGGATTTGGGAGGGAAGGAGATCTTCCACTCTTGCAAATAGTTGCTTTGAAAACAACCATCAAATCACATCAACTCAACTCCATACCTAAATTTATGAACCAGAAGCGGTAAGGCGAGAATGGCTTTTTGAAATATCGGACATTTAGATATTTAGCTTCATGTTGATTTTGTTCACCAGCTAATCATTAAGCTCCTCATGATTTCTTGAGTGCCAGGATAAAGTCCATTACATTGCTGAAATTTTATTTTATTATTCGTAATCCCGTGCGGCTCGGCTGCTCTAACTACTACTTGGAGCTCGCCATCCAGACACCAATCTACGGCATGCGCCCTTTTTCCAACACTCGTCTTGTTTTCCTGGCTGCCGTCCTACTGAGGATTGTCTTGTTCTTCTATGGCCTGTGGCAGGATGCCTACTCACATATGAAATACACTGACATTGACTATTTCGTCTTCACCGATGCCGCACGCATCACTTCCCGAGGTCTGTCACCTTACGATCGCGACACCTACCGTTATACACCGCTCCTAGCCTGGCTTTTGCTGCCAACGACATGGTCCAATGTCTGGTTCTCATTCGGGAAAGCTGTGTTTGCCACGGGCGATATTATTGCCGGTTGGCTCATCATGATTGTGCTTCGATCTTCATCGAGCATTTCTGAGGAACGAGCGTTGAAGTTCGCCAGCATCTGGCTGTTGAACCCTATGGTAGCTACGATTAGCACCCGAGGGAGCTCGGAGGGACTGCTAGGCATGATGGTCATCACTCTGCTATGGGCCGTCACACAGAAGAGGATCAAGCTCGCCGGTGTATTGTTGGGGTTAGCTGTACATTTCAAAATATACCCTTTCATCTATGCAATCTCGATTGTGTGGTGGCTTGATCAAGAGAGGGTTGGTAATTCTACGTCCCCTTCTAAGACCACAGAAGCAACAATATTAGGGAGCATTGTCAAGTTCATCAACCCTGCGCGCCTGACCTTAGGGATCACTAGCCTGGGGACATTTGCCAGTCTGAATCTGCTGATGCTTTCCATGTACATATCTCACGACTTCTGGAACTAATGGAGTCAGAGGCTAACTTAGTCATGGCCAGGTACGGCCGTCCTTTTATTCAAAACACCTACCTTCACCACGTAACTCGAATAGACCATAGGCATAATTTCTCGCCCTACAACTCGCTTTTATACTTGAGTTCATCACCTTCGGGCAGCTCTGTGCTACGGCTTGAGTCAATTGCATTTCTTCCTCAACTATTTCTGTCCGCAGTAGCTATTCCTCTGGTGCTCGCAAAGAAGGACTTGGCTTCAACCTTGTTAGCACAAACGTTTGCTTTCGTAACTTTCAACAAGGTCTGCACGAGCCAGGTAATTTGTTCGTTCTGAAGAGTATTCACAAGCAGGCCCTAATTTAGCCTCAGTATTTCTTGTGGTACATGGTTTTTCTGCCGTTTTACATACCAAAATCTTCATTCTTCGTTCGACCGGCGATGGGTATCTTCGCGGCACTTTTATGGGTTCTCAGTCAGGTAGGGACCCCTAGATATTCCAACGTCTGTTCGTCACTTATATAGTCTAGGCATGGTGGCTCCAGCAAGGCTACTGTCTGGAATTCCTGGGAGAGAGCACATTTTTTCCAGGCCTTTGGTCCTCTAGCATTTGCTTCTTCCTGGTGAATGTGTGGATCCTCGGGGTCATTGTGACAGACATTGGCCGGAGCAAACAGAGCACAACACCGAATATGCGGAAGGAAGTATCATAAATCTATCCATGAAAATAAAATAGTTTCTTTTTATTCAATTCTTTTGGCCTAGCCGCCATAGGATTTCCAATTCAATTCATTTGGCCATTAAAATGGCGAGATTATGGGGAGGAAGAGGGGAACGGTGCACAGATCCTATTCGGTATATTTAGAGCGCGAAATACACCCGGCTACCGAAAACCTTCCAATTTTGACTGTTGCGCTCAACACCAGGCCCTGCTTAGTTTTCAGCATCATCGAGCCTTGCTCTTCATGCAGCATGTATTTAGCATTCGTCTTGCAAGGTAATTACAGCGACATATTAAACGGTTACTTCATCAAAGCACACAGGCTTGCAATTCAGTCTTGAGCTGCTGTCTTCAAAGTTCACTTTTGAGAGAAAGTAACTACAAATATCGAGATATGAGCGAAAGGACGGCTGAATCTGGCAGTCTTCCCCCGCTGTTTTTGAAGGTGTTTCCCTCCTCGCTTTCTGTCTTTTCTGATCTGACACTCGATACTTCCCTCGCCTTTCGTCAAGGCTTCAGCACGACTGACCAGCAAGCAGCACTCTTTCACATCGGCCTTGCCCATAGCATATTAAAAGCCAGAAACAACGCTTTCTCAGAACCGTTTGCTAATCGACTGTGATTGTGATGACGCAATTGGGAGACATTACTGTCGTCATGATTCAGCTTACCTTATTAGGACATTATAATCTCAACCACTTATCACTATAAAGATCGATCACCACCACCTGCTACTTCAAAGAATGTTGTGTTAAATTTTCTACCGCCTTCTACCCCCCACAACGCACCGCGTTTCACTCCTCGATACCTCAGACACAATGGAAACCACATTTCCTAGGGTTAGAACCGTCTCCGAAGACTGCGCCCGTTTTTACGAGCAAGAAGGCCTCGTGATGCCAGTCGAAAACAATATGCGCAGAATTTCCATTGTGGCAATCTCGCCACCGTCTTCACGGTCCTCATCAGTCTCGCCTACTCACAGTGTCTCTCATGAAAGCTTCGATGCCTCATTTGTCAACAAAGAAGTCGATGAGATCGAGATTCCAGCTACTCTCTAAAGCGCTGAGACGTATGCCTTTATCGGCTTTAACGATGCAACTGCTGCTCTTCTGTGGAGTCGTTATTTCAAATGTGTCAATGACATCGATGCTGGTTGGTTTGATTTTGGGTTCTTTGACCTTGCCAGATATCATATTGAAAATGTGGACATTCCAGATATTACGAGTTTAGAGGATAATTAGGACTCCTGTATGTTAGGTGTCAGCAACAAGTTACGCAAAGCAATCCTCCTACCCGAATTTAGCGATATTCGCTTTACGGCATCATGCAAGTACTGGGTTTTGGACTCGTTGGAGACAAACTGCGAAGCTCTAAAAAACTTCGACAATAGGTTACGAATGGAAGCAACTCGAGTTCAGCAATCTACAGAGCTTTCCAAAGGACGAAAGAAAACTGGTTCCATCTCACAACTACCATCTCTTTCTAATCCCACTAGTCGTAAGCTAGCAATGGATCCGCTTTCTTCAAGTAACGAGTTTGCCACACTCTCTAAACACCAACCCTGCTGGATGCCTTTCAGTAGCTGAGTCTACTACATTTCCTTCGGAAACTCGGTCTGCTGCAGTTATTGCAGAATCTGCGTCCGCCACCTCCTCTACGCTTCGAGATTGGAGGTAGCGAATCTATTCCTCTCATGGCAACTGATACTGCACCTTCTGCATTGGCCAAGCATACAATGATTTGGAAAGCAACCATTAGGGAGAAAGGTAGGACCTTCTGTGATGAACGCTCTCGAGATATCAACCTTAACGCTATTGCGACTTGTCCTGGTGATTTTAGTGCGTCTGACCGAGTTGTATACTGGACTCCACAGAAAGAGACGGCAGATCGATATGCCCGATAGTCTAAGCACAAACATGACATCTCTGAAATTGTGATGATTCAAGTAACAGTACCTGAGGCCTTTATCAAAACACTTCCTGTCAAGTATCTCTGGTATGGGCAACCAGCGGACGAGTGGAGAATACTGGTCTGGTACTCTTGCAGAGGCAAGGGGCCAAAGGAATTTATCTACATTCGTTGGAAGTATCTTCTTATTAGTCATATCCTTTCTGGCAAGCACTGCAAGTATGATCGAATGACAGATTGCACCGCAATCTGCGAAAGCGACTTGGTTACTGTGGAGATTGGTGGAGAACGGAAGAAAGCGATTCAGTGGGTATTTGACTCCGTCGAAGTTCATTATGCCTTTGAGGAGAACTGCTGTGGAAAAGTTTGGATCCACAGTCTAGGTACCCTCAAGGTCCCAAGGAAGGAGTAAGGGAGTGACGGGCTGACTAAGGGTTTGCCCTAGGTCACGTGTATCCGTTACCCTGCTTTCCCCTCTCCCTTCTATATAGTCTCATCGCTGGACCTCATTAGGAGGCCAGTGATTAGATCCTCTAGCAATGTTATATGCGACTTCTCTATGAAGCTATAGCGACGTTGTACCACTCCATCATCCAACCTATTACCTGGTAGAGCTGGCTACCATACCAAGAGCACTTGACGCCAGTGTCGCGCCGTTACAACTCCATTATACTAGCTATCTCCACACTACTACAGAAATCCCAGAGGTCCACGCTAGGACCTTACACTTATCTCACAGACATACATAACTCGTACGGCCTGCCTAGACCAGAAACACTATCTGGCAGCCTGTGCAAGGAAGTCAACTGCACTAGGGCAAGGCAATACCCGCTTCTCTCGACTTCTCCTCTCCCTCCCAATGGCAGAGCAGGTCAACCCCCTCTTTAACCCCCCGTGGGCAACAAAAGAGACCTGCACAGAGGCCAACAAGAGAATATATGGACCTGGAGTGAGGACTAAGGCAGAGGCGGCTGAGGACTTCTTGGACTTCCTATCTACAATTTCACCAGGAGACATTCAGGTTTTCTCAGACAGATCAAAGAGCGAGTCTACAGACGGGACCACAGGAAGCGGGTCAGTAATCTATCAGTACAGTCTAGAAATCGACCACATAATCTACTCTCTAGGGTGACATGCAGAGGTTTTTGACATGGAGGCCGGAGGTGCTCTAGATAGATCACAATGGGCCCTTACCTCCCCGGGAGCCAAGCTTGCTACTGACCTCTGGATCTTTCTCGACAATCTGGACGTAGCTGCACAGCTCCTCTCCTCCTTCCTGAGTTCCTTGAAGCAGGTATTTGTTATTGTAGTACCAGGCTGAGTGCTTGCCACACCTTTATCGCGGTCCAACAGGGAGGCGCTACCTATTGGTGGGTCTTCTAGGAGTCAACTTCTTGGCTGAGAGAATCAGGTGATGGAAAATCTCATTCTGAGTTTACCCTGCAGTATATATATATATCAAGCTGGCCTCATTAGGGAGGCCAGCGATCAGTTCTTTATTGTCGTATAGTCATTAATACAAAATCATAGTCCTGCATTCTATCTAGTTAAATAACCACATCGGGTAGCCATCACCTTGTGAATCCACCTCAGATTAAATAGCTCTATATAGAGATGCCTACCCACCGGATTGCTTACGAGCTGCGAATAAATCTTCTTATCGCCACACTGCCTACACACTCCCAAAGTACCGTTTGTGGGTGGTTCTTACAGTTCTAATCGCTCTACCCTATAAGGGAGGTAGTCCGGTAATAAAAATGACTGATAGTGGCTCACTTTTCACTATTATTGACCTGACGGAAGAATTGTCGGATGGAAAAACTATTAAGAGTCTGAACGAAACCCTGGTCGAGCGCTAGAAGTGACTTGAAAATGAATGAGCAGAGCTTCTTAAGTAGATTGAAATTAAGAATCTGGAAGGTCAAATAAGACTGCTTCGCAGGCAGGTTGAAGCTAACCTAGAGGTCAAGGACCCTGCGGCACCTGAAGAACATGCGAATGATAGTGCTAGTACGGTCAGCAAGCGTCGTTCCAAAGAGGAGGTCGAAGGTAGACTGCCGTCGAGTAAGAAAGGCAGCCCGAAAGGTCATATAAGAACGGCGAGTGCCTTTCACCAATTAGAAGAACTTAATGGCCAAGATAAGACTCAATGGGAAGAGTATAAAACTTTCCTCCGGGACCGGCTGTAGAACCTGGTCACCCACTCCTCGACGTTGGCCTGACGGTATAACGATTCCATGCAACGTAAGGATCAGATAGTGGTTCAGTTCATCAGTTATCTTGATGAGCTTGAAGCAGAATTACCAACGTACAGCGACGATCACAGAAGACAACACCTTTTTGCAAAGCTTAGCCCTGAACTTCAGCAAGCCCTTAGCAACTATCAACAGGTGCCGTCATCTTGAGTTAAGCTCATTAAATTAACTACACAGTTTGAAGCGAATCTATCAAAGAGTTCTTCCAGCAGAGAAAGGCAGGTAGATCAGAAGCAATTCAGCAGGAGTACAAAGGGGAAGGAATGAAATCGCCCACCCCGATAAAACACCCTGCCGAAGTTTAATTCCTTCAAACCACATCCATCGAAACCTAAGACGACCACCAAGCAGACCGGTATGAACAACGCAGAAAGAGAACGACACATAAAGGCGAAGCTATGCTTCAAGTGTAGTGTTACGTTTGCTTACAGCGTTGCATTCGCTTATGAGTCCAGTAGGGGAAGCTCGCGTAACGAGCAACTCAATCATGTAAATGGCTTAGTGATCGATAGCGATCGCTGTACTGTTTTCCTTTTAGTACGGTGAACACGAGTGATCGCGATCACTCATGATCACC
>JAJDMY020000713.1:0-16225 GCA_022345705.2 Sabuloglossum arenarium | reverse complement strand
GTAGCTAGAAGCGCCATAGGATTAGTAGATGAAGTGAAGAATTTTTTCCATGAGTTCCGTACCTAGTATTTTCTACAGCAAGCACTGGCGAGAGCCCGAGCACGAGCTTGGCGGCCATCCTCATCATCGAGCAGTATGTCAGGGTTGGCCTCGACCACAGGCACCGATCTACCTCCTAGGTTAACGTAATTATGAATATAACCAGGCAGGTGGGTTTGGCCCTCTTTCATTGCTTGGACTTCCTCTCGGGAGAGACGGAGACTAGGAAGATGACTATCGTCGAAGTCGGGGTTTGAGGACGGGGCTGCGGTGGTGGAAGCTGCAAACAAAAAGAGGAAAATATAAAAGGCTTCTAGGAGAAACATCTTTATAAAGTATGCTATAAACTGGATTGATAGGCCGTGCTGTGTCACTGATCTAAGGATTCTCGTGTCGAGCACAAAGCACTACGCAGTAGTCGGGGACGAATTGAACAGTATTTATTTAATGCTACGAGGATGGACTTCGATGACCGAAACGCCCAGACAGCCAGCGATTTTACCAGCCCTACCCGGTCAAGTCAGAGCCTTTATCAGGCCGATAAGGGACCGGTTTGAAAAAAAAAAAAGCCAGTCGATATCGTCCGGCACAAGTCGGCTCGTCAGGCCAACCTAGGTTATAATATAAATGTTTACATATTACTCATCTGCCATGATTTTCAAAATCGTTTACCAATCCACCACCACGATTTATTTACACGACCTGCCGTGCCCTGCAAGGCACATGCGATAATGACGGAACTACCGAAACACTATAAAACATCTAGGATGTATTCGTACCTGATAAATTGTTCGATTTGATTAATTTGCCTCTAGAAACGCTCTGAGTGGTGGAGTCCTGACTATGAGAGGTGGCACTTCTTGGGGTTTCGCTTTCATTAACCGACTGCTCACCTTTAGGCAGGTCTTTAACTGAAGGCAGACGGTGAAGGTAGACCTATATATTGTATGTACATACATACCCAACATTGCTGTCCACTTCTTACAACGCTCTAAATTCGAATATTTGAGACAAGCACCCTGCTAAGAGGGATAGGGAATCTAATCTTGAATAGTATCTCTTGGTTTGTTGCGGCGCGGAAATCCTCACTGGAAGCGGTGGGGTGGGGTCAGGAAAGTCGTGGTGAGGCTTGTCAGGCTAGCCTAGGTTGTAATATAAATGCTTATATATACAGGCTTCATATAAGGCTACGTGACGACGATTTAAAAGTGGCCGATATCGGATCTTTTTGAAAGTATCCGCGTCGACACCTACCACTTTATACTGTACCACTTCTTCACGTGACCTCTATAACCGACAATGGGTTCTCCGTAGCCATAACAAAATCCCTGTATTCCGCGAGATTGCTCCCCGCGATGCCTGTTCCGGTCGCATCGTGCCAGTGGTACTCATGGTTGAGCTTGCTGTATCCACGAGTAGCGGCGAAATGAGTGATCCTTGTCGTCGAAGACAAGTTGATCAGCTGGAGGGATCGATGAACTGCGAACCCTCCCACGGACGCTCGGATACATATTCCTCTGTCGGCGGTGCTGTATAGCTCCCCCCTCCCTCCGCATGATTTTTCTCATCGGTCTTCCTCCTAAGAATGGCAAATATGCTCATTAAAACCCAAGCCAGCCTCGGTCAAACGATGAAAAAAATCATCAGCTGTGGGATAGAGAAATCGTTCTCGTAGCCTGGCCGTATGCTTGATGATAGTAGTGACGAGGCCATTGGAGCCAAACCGAAGCGCAAGGGTGAGTATCCACATGTATAGCCATCGTACTCCTTAATTTTCCGAGTTATACCACAAGTGAGGTAGTTGTTGAATAGTAATCGCGGGACAGTGCTAAGCGCAACAAGGATTGTGGCGGTGGTAACCACCATGATGTCTCGAGCATTACGTACTGCTTCGGAATCTTTGTCGATTTTCCTGATGCACTCGTCAAGCGCTGCTGCCGAGATGGCGTAATGGCCTGCCTAACATATGGTTCAAACATGTGGGGAAGGCCACTGCATTAGCGATTTTCTGTCGCACCAGCCCCCCAACCTAGCTATATGAGTCAACCTACGAGCCTGTCACCGCACCCGCAACTAGCACTTCTTCGCCTGCTGCACCTAGCTCTATATCCTCGAGTGCCAAACCCTCAGCCCCAGCCCCAACGACAATAACAACAATAATGCCTAGTGGTCTAGGGTCTAGGGCAGGTGGTATAAAGGTGGACGGTATAGTGAAAATTTTGGTAGTAAGCTTTTTATTACTCTTACAAAGTGTATTGTAAAGCCTGTGTCAAGTAGAACCTGACAGCAGCATTCTCATACTCTGAATCTGACATCTCGATAATTATGATCTCTTCCTCTTTTACAGTCCAAGTTGAACAAGACTTTTGGCTTTTTTGGGCGAGATGTTGGCATAAATTAATTTTTTTTTTGTTTATTTCTTTGTTTCATGGAGACACGCAAACTAATATACAGGAGAGCTAGGAATTACCATTGCCTGCAATACTATGCTGCTTTACTTCCAAAAATAGAAGGATGCAGATATGAGATCGCCGCTACTTGCCTGCTGCTCAACAGCGTAATTGATGGGTTTGAAGACATTACAAAATAGCTGAGTTGATGTGGAAAACTTGAATCCAGAAAAATGCTGTATAACTATTGAAAGCGCAGTTAAAAAGTTGGGATATTTACTCGAATATCACGAAGAAAGATTTTATTTACTGGCTATCAGCAACCAGTCCCGCTTATTTTTTGTGCCTAAAATTTAACCATGTGTGACGACCATTTTCAGTAAGGCGAGCTCTTATAAGCAAGCGAAAAATAAGCAGCTGCTTTATATAGTCCAACTTTAAGCGGAGAAAAAAAATTCTCAGCTTATGAGGCTCTCTTTCGCTGTTACCCTCGGCCAAGACGCAAAACCGCTAGCCCACAATAGTAAAGCGCTTTCAAAATCCTCAATTTAAATTGCTGATTACATAAAAAAAATGAAGGCTGCTTAAAAACTCTACTTGCTCAGCAGGGAAAATAGACGGACTACACGGAAATTTAGTGTAGCAAGTGTGCAGTCTCTAGCGAAACCGGCTTCCCCTGTTCAAACTTTCTACCCAAGCGACTTGTTGCCCCACCTTACACAGCGTCAGATCTAAAACACACGTTGTTTAATGAATTCAGCAGCTGGTACGGATTGGCCACCCTCCCTGCTAATACCGTCTAAGTGTCGATCCTTATACCTTGCCAAAGGGCGTTAAATATATTACAGAACATCATGGAAGAAAATGTAGAGATAGTTATGTTGTCACTATTGCTCTGTATCTTATTAGTGAAATATCTGAAGATGCTAGAAATACGCTGCTTGTAATATAAATATTTGCGGTACCCCGGATCCCTCTGTGAAGTAGAGATTATAATAAAGGATAGGTCTATATAAATGCTAGTTACAGAGATATATTCTCTACATAAATCTTAATAAAAGTAAGGCGGCCAGATACATGTCCTAAGCAAATTACATCTCCATATACTGCTGTACAGTTTGGTCGATATTCGGATGGAAGCCAAAGTAGTGATTGTTCCTTCAACATAACCCACCCATCTTTTATAAAGAGAGCAGATGGCTCTTTGTCCTGAAAGGAAGAAATACTAAAGGGAGGTAAGGAAAGAGGGATTTGTCCTCTATCCGTCTGTAGATACTGGCCGTCTGGTGAGAAGGCTACTGCATTGACGGGGCCGGAATGGCATTCAAGCGTGCTGCGGCAAGAGCCTGTCGCGCTCTCCCACAGCCGCACTGTGTTGTCGAGCGATGCAGATGCTACCAGCTGGCCATCTGGCGAGAAGGCTACCGCACTGACCCAGGAGGAATGGCCTTCAAGCGTGCTGCGGCAAGCATCCCAATCGTCTCCCACCTTTGATATCATGTCAACCCACCCCGGAATATGGTCCGCAAATGTTTTCCGTATAATAGCCGTCTCTGGAGCAAAAATAAGGGCCGAAGAATAGACCTGTAGAGGCGCATCCTCTAATATGGATCGGAACCGCAACGTAAACCGCTCTGCATCGTGAAGAAAGCTTGACACAGTACTTATATCTGACTGTGAATAGGTAAGTACAGAGGTTACAATAGAACGTAAAAGTTGATCTTACTTCTGCAAGCGCCTGTAGCCTATTGATCATATGGATGCATTTGTATGCTTCCCCAATAAGGCTCATAGCTTCCAGCCAATACAGGAGATGCTTCTGGAGAAAAAGATGGATAGGATCCCCGTCATGGATATGGCGGCCACTCTGCTCCAGATGGTGCACCCAATAACGGCAAGCGTATTGTAACCCAGGTGGTAAACAGATGGCTATTGTCCGTTCATCAATCTCGCTCCCCAGAGTCCCAGGGTTCAGGAGCTCGCACATGTTTTGCCGCAGGCCTTCTGGGCTAGATAGTAGTTCAAGGCACTTGCTGGCTAGCCTTTCATGTTGTTCTCTCTCGTCCACCCAGAACGGGTTCTTCCCTTTTTTTTGAGGATCGACGAGGAAGTCACGAAAAGACAGATGTAGGAGCCTTACGGGCACATCCTCGCTATCTGGAATGCTGAGAATAGAGTGTAGAGAGTCTAGCCTGCACCTAATCCGCCTTTGTGGAATTTTAAGAAGCTGTTCAAGTGTGGTAATAGAAAGAGGACTCCCTAAAACAATGATACTTCCAACTAGTTCCCGGAATCCGCGAAGCCACGTTTCCTTATCTCCTTCCTCCTGGTCATCAAGCGACTGGTTCAGAATAGGGAGATAAGTCCAATCGAGCTGGGAGAACGTTGATTTTTGATACTCTAGTACTTTGTTCAAGTATTCTTCAGGATCGCTTCCTTTAGATCTAACATATCGGCAGACTGTAGCAGCGAAGATGAAGAGCGGGATAGCCATATTAGCTAGAGCCTGAATTCGGTCCCTGCCAGGCCAGTCCGCGGACAGCGAGCGCTGCTCTCTGATCTCCCCAAGTTGATGCTCCAAGAAGAGAGTTATGTCGTGTCCGATAGTTCGCCTTGGCACCTCATGAAGGATTAGGTCTTGGTACGTTCCGTCTGGCATTTTCTTGAACCCGAGACGAATGGGGAGATCTGGTCTGCTCGTTACAAATACCCGTAACGACACTGGCTTAAGACCCTTGGTCCGTGAAAGGAGTTGGAGAATTGCTCGTATATCTTCATCTCGCTCGCACTCGTCCAACGCGTCTATTACGATAGTCAATCCCAATGCTTTGAGGGGTGCTGTTTGTGAGAGTGGTTGGAGGAGCAACTTCTCGAACTGATCTTTTAGAGCTTTATGGGAAATAGCTGGGTTAGCATCGACTGCTTTCCTTATCCCTGATATCAATCCCGGTACATTGCCCATCAGGTCTGTGACGATAGTCGTGAAGAATCTTGAAGCATTGCCGCGCTCTCCCTCACCCTTCTTGAAGAAAAAGCTTGCGCCCAGCTGACCATTATCGGCTAACAGCTGGGCAACAGTCCGTGCAATCGTAGACTTTCCCGTGCCTGCCATACCATTTAGCCAGAATATAGGTTTGCTGTTCCTGCCCTTCGCCCATTCCATTATTTGATCTAGTAGCTCGACTCGTGTGTCGCGAAGACATCTTGCATTATGCTCCTCCATGTGAGAGTCGAAGGACGCCCCTTCAGCGATCGGCAGTTTCACTACGTCGATCTTCGATAATAGGTTGTCGGTTTTCTTGTCAACAAGACTTAGCTTCCGATCAACACTAACAATAAGACTCCTATATAGATCATTCATAAGTTTTTGTACAAACATTAGACATACATGACTTACGTTTGATCGACCTGAAGCGCGAGGCTGAAAGTCTGCTGGTATTTTTCAAGACTGACGACCATCTTCTCCACCTGCTTGCTCGTGAAAGGCCACTTTAAAGCTCGCACACCCAAACGGTGCATCGCTTTGCGAGACTTCCCCGGCTCCAGTTGTGCATTCAGCTTTTGCAGTTGTTGATGACATTGTTCGAGCGAGTCCGATAATTTGTGTGTAGTCGAGAGCCGTGGTTTGTCCTGCCTGTCCAATAGATGTCTGACTTCTTCGAGGACATTCTTGACATCAGTGACTGTCCTCTGAAGGCGATCGATATCCTTCTTCGCATCCCTAATAGCGACTGAGTACTGGAAACAGAGCGAGGCGATTTTGGCAGATATGTCGACGATTGCAGTAACGCTTGCTGCTGCCGAAAGACCGTCCATGATGTGAACCGTGAAGAAGTGGTTGGGGCTGGCGATAAGTTGGCAGAGGCACACTGGTGAACGCACACAGCTGCGAGGCCGGTCCTATGTTGGAAAGAGTATCGCAGTGCATCTTTCAGCCGCCAAGGCTGAGAAGGCAGGTGTGGCTGACACCAAGATTGTTGGCACCATTTCATTGGGTGGTATCGATGAGCGAAAAACCTGATGCTGAGGTGGATACCTATCTGTTTACCTAGCACCTCTACCTGAAAATTAGAGAGAATACGCTGAAGAACATGATGCCTTATATATCTACCCCAGAAAAGCTTCGCCTTCATGCGGGTCTCATCTAGCATACAGAACGTATACCGGATTAACGCTATCGATTCTAGTAAAGTGGGCAGGCATGGCAGAAAAGCCAGGGGCGGGGTAGGTATGTGGTCAGCCCATACCTCGCATGTTGTGGCGACCAATGACTGACCGTTAATTGTTCTGCTGGGCCCCGCCTAGCGCTATCAAAATCCTCTCTTCCGCTCTTTGGGACCTGGCCACCTCACAGCCCAAGGTGAGGCATTGCTCGTAGCCGCAGGGCTAGTAGGTCACAAGTACCCGCCTCTATTGTTCGAGTATTCGAAACCGAGTTAGCCAGGCCAGGCCATCTCTTCTCTCAGCACGTTTCCAACACTGATTGATTCGCTTCTGGCTCTGAGGTGATGTAATGACGGATGCGGGATCACTGCACCCAATCCGGTATCAGCGATGGTGATAAAATAAGATAATTTAAGCGCATTCTACCAGGACTCAACTAGCAACATGCCGGGGAGCTAGCCGTGGGTTTTACCAGAGATGAGACATGTCCCTTTGGAGTTGGATTTGGCTTCTTTTTCAAAATCCGGAATGTTCTTGTGTAGTTTGATCTGACGCTGGACCTCCGTGAGCGTGGCGGTGCGCTTCCGAACGCTCTTGTCGCCATCAACTAATGAATGTTATATCATATCATACAATATCTAGTCAAGGCTTGAATATTTTGGGGACGGTGGTTCCGCTGCGGTCGATCACGGTTCAACAGTCGCCCCAACCCCCAAGTAGCTCAAGCAGCAAACACAGCTCAAATAGCAAAGCACCTCCTCCTCCAACCAAGCTGCAGACAGAGGTTAGTAATTAACAACTTGCAAGGAGCGAAAACTTACCTGGTTGTCGCAAAAAGCTTTCTGAAAAGCTTCGTAGTTGCAAAAAGAAGCAACAAAAGCGCGGAAAAGTGGCGTTTCGACGCACACGCTAAATGATTTTGGCCTTCATTTTGCAACCACACGTCCCACGCACCTCATAATCGTCACAAAACAACCAATACACATCGGCACATTCCCTACTTATTTTCATTGGTTAAATACGCCTCTAATCCAGATGCATAACTATGGCTCAGGAAACCGGGGTCCTCTCTGCTGCCGAGGACATGTCCGGGTTTCTCCCTGATGCCAGGGACACGTTCAACAGATACCTGGAATCGACTTCGTGCCACACGCTCATGAGAATCACATCTACAGAGGTTAGGAAAGAAATAGAGAAGCCGGAGAATCAGCAACCACGGAAGATTAAATACCGATATGATAGTTCCAGGAATCAGCTGATGGGCTCGTACCGTGGCAGGCCTTTTCTCCCAGTAATCGCTTCAGAAGATATCTACGAACTTTTGTTCAAGATCCACGCCGAGCTGGACCACCCCGGCTTGGATAAATTCTGGACTCGTATAAATAAAACAACATTTGGCATCACTAGAAAGGATGTCAGAGAGTTTCAGCAACTCTGTCGACACTCGAAACATGGAGGAAGTCAGTTTGGAGGATTTTTAGGACAATTGGAGGCGCATATAAGTGCAAGAACAGAGGACCAAGAGTTACACTCAAATGATCAACGCCATAACAGTGCAAAAGGAGGGAGTCAGCCCGAAGGATCTCCAGGACGAGCTGAGGTACAGCCAAGGGTAAGTACAGAAGACCAGGAGCCACACCAACGTTATGACAGTGTGAAAGGGGGGAGTCAGCCCGAAGAATCTCCACGACGAGCGGAAGTGCAGCCAAGGGTAAGAACAGAAGGCCAGGAGCCACACCAATGTCATGACAGTGTGAAAGGGGGGAGTCAGTCCGAAGGACCTTTAGGACGGGCAGAGGTGCAGCCAAATGCAAAAACAAAATCAAAGCAACTATTAGATCTCCTTCATACCACTTGGGCGGGGTCTGCCCAATTGCCATCAATAAACAAACTCTCTTCCTTACCAGTTATCGCTTTTTCGGAAGATAGAACTGGAACGTGGTCGCATATCTCTGAGGTGATTCAGCCAGCATGGAAGTCGGTTTGTCCCATGCCCCCGCAGGTGATCTCATCTTCTCTCTGTTGGTACCCGCCTTTGGATAATGTGAAGATTTTATCTTCTGTAGTACGGGAGGTAGCTCGAACGGAAGAACAGGTATAGACCAGGGTCCCTCTCTTCGATATCCCTGTATAGGCTAACTCTTATATAGCATCATAGCATGTGGTTAAACGGGGACTTGCCCAGAACTGATAGTCGACCACTGGACATCTTCCATCCCTTTTGTTTCCCCAATCTAAAAAGCGGCTCACCAACCAATCCTACAACCTTGTTGGATGTCGGCTCACCCGGGTTTCCCAGCCATATGATGATTCCTAATTTCATGGAAGAAAAGCTGTCGTGTCCAAAAAAATCCGCCATAGCAGCCAATATCACGCCAAAGTATACCATTATAGAATTACATGTTGGTGAGTTGCATCCTTAGATTCTGCGCATGGCCAAATGCTCAACACTCGGATAGATAATGGAGACAACGCCCTATCGAGTTTGTCGTGCGGGGTTAAGATCTGGTTTGTGTACCCACCTACTGAGCACAACCTGAACCTCTTCGCATCTGTCTCGAGTTTGAAAGGTCGCCTTGCACGTATCGGCCCCGAGCTGGAAGGCGGCATTATTTTCGAACAGCGTTCTGGTCAAACTGCCTTTATTCCTGCTGGTACCTTACACGCGATATATAGCCTTGAGAGTTGCATCCTCCTTGGCATCACGTTTGGCACTACGGAGACTCTTGAAGTTCATCTTCGTCTTGCCAAGCTACCCAGCATGCTAGAGGCCGACGCTGGAGATTGTCTGCTGAGTTTTGTGGAGAGTCTTAAGGAATCTCTCGGCTCGCTCAATCTACCGTGCTGGGAGAAGGCTATCTCAGTTTGGATCGCTAACCAAGACTACCTACACGAGCAAATGGCGCTGCATAAGCAACTGAAGGGCCTTCTAGAGCGTGCTTGGAAAAAATTTTGGAATCGGAAACCAGCTGTCAATTTGCTAGGTCGACAATGTCCATGTGGCGAGGTTTCCGACACTTTGAAGGAGCACTTTCTGAGGAATCATTTCTTGGTTCCATCTACAGCTTCTGGACTCAAAGGGAACCGCAAGCGAAAGTGCAATGAATTAGCAGTGTAGAGGTGTGTAAAGAGAAGGTAGTCGCCTCGAAATTTCATCCAAGTGTGGAGGCGGTGGTGCGTGGCTCCGGACAGACGGTTTCGCCAGACGGATTGATTATGCATAGACGTATTCGCTATGCAGTGTTGCTTGGGCAGGCGGAAACTCATTCGGGAGTGGGAAGAGAGGCAGAGCGAGTCATCAGGGTAATGTATAATTTATGTATATAGTCTATCTACTTGGATCGCGCCACAATAATGAAATCCTGGGTCGCTTGCCCTTACACGATCTCAGCAGCCAAGCGCCGCTGCTTCTTCACACGGGTTGGCATCTGTCGAGGAATGTCGTTCTCCTTGCCTTTCTGTAATGCCTTCTCGCGCTGCCGGGCTCTTTTCCCCAATACCTTAAGACCAATGAGACCACACCGGCGAGTACTACGGCGAGGAGGAATAAATGCGTTGTTCCTAGTTTCGGGAACAGGTTTGGGGAAGGCGTGTGGGAATTTCAGCTGATATCACTCTTCAAGTATAGGGGGCAGAGGGTTGATCACAAGACTGACCATTTGTATATGGCTAGTAGTAATCTACGCAACATATTAGAGGAAAATTCCACCGCTCACCAGCGATCACCGTTTACTAGTGAGACCGGCGTATTCAACAGTCCACCTCACGAATTGTTACCTAGGCGTTTTGCTAGCGACTATCCTAGCACCTCACGAATTCTCCCCGATTGCACACCTCACCAGTATCTTAGTACCCGCGCGCATGCCCTCGAAGCTCATTTAGCTCCTTCTTTAACTATCTTCGAGACAAATTGATTGCTCCCCCAGGCCATCGTATTGCCGTCACAGGGCTAGTTTAGAGTGCTAGGGGCGATCATTCCGATTGGCGGGTCCAGCAACCAATTTGGTAATTGAAGCCTCGGGTTGTACTTGGGGCCCTTCACCTCTCATTTCTGTCCGCAATTTTAGTGAAACTATTTTCCTCAGACCGATAGGATAGCTTTGGCTGAAGGTTTAAGCTGAAGAAGGTCCTCTAAGATGCTATAAAGCAGGTTGCTGGTCCAAGAACGAGAAAAGACCAAGTGAAAACAGAATGGACCCAAATGCAAAGGGAAAAGAAATGGAGATGTTTAGGAGGAGGAAGTAAAGCGAATGCCTTCACGGGAAAATGGGATTTCCTCTCTCACCAGAATCGAAGTTGCGGAGCTATCCTGTTTTGGTAGTTATCTGAATGGAACGAGTGAATCGGTAAACGTTAAAGCGGCCTCTACCGAGAAGCTCCGCTCGACGCATTTGGAGGTGGAAGGCGCTGCTTTAGCAAAATCCACCAGTGCGGACCCGCAAACTACACACTGAAGGTTCTGGAATGCACCAGGTAAAGCATCGGATGCTTTTTTTACTTGGAAGGAAGTTCTTAAATACATAATAGGCGGTAGATATTAGTGACAGATAGAAATATTTTGACAACCCGTCACCACCCTCGTCGCAACCCTCTCGCAAAGTACACCCCCTTCCGTCGAGCGGCACTCCGCTCATCGAGAGATACCTATTTCATCCTCGAAGAGCGCTTTACCCGCATGATCGTACTTCTTCCGCACGTGCGGGATGAGGGTTTGCTGTTCGTCGACGAGTAAGTAGATGAGGCCGCGCAGGACGGCCGTGGCGTTGTTGATGCGCAAATCGGTGCCTTGGCAGAAGAGGAAGGACAAAAGGCCCGCGTCGGCAGTCGACTTCTTTAACTCGTCGATAATACCGCAGATTAGCATCGTCTTGCCCTTGCCGGGATCGCCCTTGATCCAGAGCAGTCGGCTCTGCTGGTCATCGTGCCATTGTCGAAAGTCGGCATTGTCGAGGATCCAGCGATACGAGTCTTCTAGCAGGCCACCTTTGGTTTTCTCAATGCGCGTCTTGTCGTCGCGGGGATCAGTCGCCCGCAGGTGCTTCAGACATGGCAGTCCGTCTCATCCATAATGTATACTGTGCTGAAGACTCTCAGCTTAGTTCCATCAATTGTGTTCGTCTGGCCATCTGGGTCGAACCCTGCGTCTTCGTGCCCATAGCTTTTTGCTCCATAGTTCTTCACCCCTGGCAATTAACAGCTCGCTCAATCATTCCGCAGGGTATAGGAAGGACCGTATCATAGTTACTGTCGTTGGCACTGAATTTGACAACATCAGAGTGGTCACGATGTATAGGGCACAGATGATCGTTCGATTCTTCCCATGGACGACAGTGAGTTGCGGAAGTCTTCGTCACAAGGACCTTGGTTTCACCCGTCCTGGAGCATTTCCCATTTTCATCCTCAACATTCATTCAGCATCAAAACATTTCCAGGTAAGCCAGAGGTATGCTTACCTTCCGTGCGGTTTTCAACTGGCAAGTCTCGTAGAAACAATATATTTCAGAACTGCCTTTAAAGTTGAAAGCCTCCGAGAACCTTCTACGCTGGAAATTTAGAATCTGGGAGTTGTCCTGTCCAAGGGATCCAATAAGAGGTCGGTTTGGTCCATCTCCGACTATTGGGATGAATGATGCAATGTCTAAGCCACCATTTGGGACGCCGAAAAACAGCGCACCGTAGATGAAGTGGAGAATTTTCGACACCATCTATTTTCGATTCGGCAATCTGGATAATAGCCTAAGGGGTTCGTCTTCGGGCTGCCTACGTGAGTAGCTCAGGAAAAATTGAGCACATACCTCCTTCACAATCAGACCGCCGAGGCTGTGGGCAATAAAGATGATTGGTCTTTTTTGCAGAGGTTCATGCTGGTGTTCAAATCAACGTCAGTGGCTAGTAAATCTCTCAGGGAAATGCCTGCAAGTACATAGGGTCGATATTACCTGCAAAGTTTGAAGTGCCTTTTGAAGAGCATTTCCGAGGTCATCCAGATTATGAAAGCTGTTGCTATTGGCAAGGCTGGACTCGTAACCATATATGATGATCCTCGCAGTTGAAAGATCATACGGCAAAGAATCAGAGAGTCACATGTGTTCCCCACCTTTCTCCTTAAAAGATCCATAAGCATGACCGCCAAGGCCTGAGATTGCGAAGATACTGGGATTCTTAGCTAGAAACAAGAAAGGGGACAGAGCGGCGTACTCTACCGCATGGATCTCTGCGGGAGGGGAATGCAGGACTGTCAATCCATTGAAATGGTCGTCGACAGTCAATCGTCTTCTCTCGGGGCTAGTTTCCTTAGAATTCGATTCTTCCAACGACCATTGGTTTCCAGACAATAATTTCCTTGGAATATTTCTGAAGCTGATGGTGGCGACCTGACTTCGACCGTGAGCTTCGACGGCCAAAGACTTGACCACTAAATCGGCTTCCTCGTCCTTCAATTGACGCTCGGTGGCCTTGAAATGATTCTTAAGGACTGGTTTAATATCCGATCTGGTAGACTTTAGAGAAATACTCTTCACGCGGAAGGTACGCTCAATTGCATGGCTCTTGAGTTCTCTAGGATCTTCGCTGCTCGTGGTTGCCAATGATAATGCGCCGATTACAGCACTTAGGACTCTTAGCTGGGTTCAATCGATTGTGTTGACTCACTGGTGCTAAATACCTGACATCTGCCTCCCACCTCATCAACTCTCCAAAGAACCTCTTAAAGCCGTTATCTTCCGTGGAGCCAAACTTGACCATGTCTCTATGGTTGGCGTGAATGCTGATTGGACTATAGCC
Organism: Sabuloglossum arenarium; assembly: GCA_022345705.2. NCBI lineage: Eukaryota > Fungi > Ascomycota > Geoglossomycetes > Geoglossales > Geoglossaceae > Sabuloglossum > Sabuloglossum arenarium. The sequence goes on along the minus strand of JAJDMY020000713.1, from coordinate 2,849 downwards.
TTCAAGAGTGACTGATTCCTTAGACACGACTTTCCCAATCACAGGCAAAGGCAGTTCTTCAAAGAAGCATGTGACCTCGAGATGCCTGCCGCCTTCTCGCAGCTCTCGAATCATTGCCCAAAACCTGACTTGAATGGCCTCGAGGAACTGATCATCTGTCTCTGAGATTTTCAACAGCGACTTGTTGGTGGACTTCACGAGACCAAGAGCCGAAGCCGGTATGTTGGCCCAGTCAGCCATCCAGGCTTCCTTGTGAGGAGTGCCCATAAATATGATGCCTTTAATGTGATCGAATATGCTCTGAAGATGAACTTCGGGGTTATTTCGCGAGAGCAGAATGGCATCCTTGCAGACAAGACCGCCCAGGCTGTGAGTGACAAAAATGAGGGGACGGGATGACGCATTGCAACAAGCTCTGTCTGTTGTCAAATCATTCAGAAGGTTCATAGCATGATCGATCAGCCGATTTGATGATGCAACCGATTTTCGCACTATGTATGCGTCGTAGCCGTAAGTAAGTTATGCGAGCTTTACTTGGAATTAAAAACCCCTTGAGGTTCTCCATCATCTAAGGTACGTTGTGAAATCGAGGCTATCGTCTCTGAAAGAATGATAATGAAGATTGGGTGCAGAATCGGACAGGTGGGGTCGTTGTTCAGCTGAGAGAGCAGCGAGCCTTAGCTGCTGCAGCGCATCGTGAATGGACGGCTTGTTGCCCTCATGACATCAACTTCGATGCGGCCCAGGTTTTTAGTCGCTTCGCTGGAGAGGACTATTTGATGTACCAAAACCCTGTTCTATGGGCCCTGATTGCTGCCGCACCCACTGATAAGAATTGGCACCTAATCGCATATCTGTATAATGCCAAAAATGCAACGGCCGGCCAGAAAACTAGGTTTTTGCATTTAGAACTAGACCTGAGACGCCACCAGAGCGAAGGATTGGGAGGAATATAGTTCAATTTAGTGTCTCCCTGACGGATGAGAATGATAAGGGGTGCACACTGGCCGACTCTAGCTTTCACAAGCAATTTCAGGAGTGGGTTAGGATCAAGCACGACTTGATTGATTCCAAGACCTCTCACCGCAGTTACCACATGAAAGGGCATCTATACAACTGAAGACAGAGTGAGATTTGGCAGACCTGCACCAGCTCCCTGCCTAGCTTGGGGGATTCGGCTGTCTCGCTCAGACATGATCCGTGATTCCACAGACGAGGGCACCCAACCCTGCCGAGTAATGTTTCCTTAATTCACTACCATCAACGATGACCACAATTCGATGGAGAACCCAGATTGTATGAACTGGAAAGAGATCTTGTTGGCCCCACGAAGGAGTCACTCAGGGATCAGCCTAGGAAGGGTATTGCCGGCGTGAGATTTTCAAGAGCTATTCCCGTGAGAAGTGCTTACTTTCTTCCGCAGGCCTGGGTCTCAGAGAGTAGACCGAACCAAATGTCATCATTGAGCGCAATATTCTTCTTGGTCCAGACGACAATCGGGCTCTCGAGCTAGCTGAGGGCATACGAAAACAGCTTGTCGATACTTAAAAGCACCTCCATCCAATTTGTTGAATAGTAATCGCGGAGCTGTGCCAAACGCCACAAGCATTGTGGCTGTGGCAGCCATCATGATGTCTCGGACCTACCGAGCATTACGTAGACTCAGCTGGCAATGGTCCGGAGGCCTGCCACGGGTCATTCTAAACATTTAAGCTGGACGGAACCTCATGTAATTAATGCAATAAGATCAATTGAAGCATTCTATTATACGCTACTGCGCGCTCATAATCTAACACAATTATGGAGGTTAGGGAGAGACATCCATTCGGAGACCGATCCTTCTTTGCAGAAAATGATGTAGCGCAAGATGGGATGTTAAGCTAGATGAGGTCTCGGGGTAATGCAAGACATGATTTAGCTCAACTCCGGAGACATTTATGCATGATCATAGGTATTACTCAGAATACTCAGACAGCACAAAGTTGTTCGCAGAGAAAATACAGAGAATGATGTAGCGAGAGTGTAGGCCATTGCACAGCCCTTTAGTTAGAGGATCTCGACAGCATCGCCAAATTAAGTGAAGGGATTGCAACTCAGAAAGCCACGATGTGCCATCAACTAACAGCAGACCGTTCAAGCCAAGGATAGAGGGTGAATTTAAGGGGCGTCACATGTTGTTGATATTTCTATATAGTTAATATTTAAACACGAGGGAATGCAAATAGGAATTTGCTTCATTGCTCTTAGATATATTATTGGATTAATTTACAGACATACCACGATTTTAGATCTTTATTACCCGGATACCACCACGTTTACCGAAATATCACGATTCCGCAAACAACATGGCAGCCAATGCGAGAAATATACTTATAATTCCTAGGTTATAATTATGCGCTTTATAGAAGAGGAAAAGAGACCACAGCATCGCTACATTATGTAAGAGTTCATATAGCATGAATGACGAATCGTTACAGCATATCTCTGTGTCAATGCATGTGCTTGAAGTGCATCAACAAGAGCCTTCCGAGTCGGGTACACCACCATCTGGGATCGCAGTTAAAGGGTTCATAATGGTGAGATGTTGTGTCAATGAAAAACAGCAACTGGCAGTGAATATTCTTTTCGCCTTGACTGACGCTAAATCACGAGCCGGTGGGGTTACCAAAATCTTCCGGTGGGATTACTGGCGCCCATTATCTAGAACTCACGGATGGACTGGAACATGTTGCTGCCCCGCCATTGGGATGACAAGTTCAGATTATGCGCCCAACATGAGCCTTCATAACCTAATAAAGATTTTAAGATCCGATGATCCCAATCTGACCCATAGAAACAGCAGCGAACAC
>JAJDMY020000712.1:0-17005 GCA_022345705.2 Sabuloglossum arenarium | reverse complement strand
TAGGTACTGCATGTATCCTATTGTTCTGCTATGTAGCGTACTCTTTATCACTCGCTTCCGAGATTGGTAAGGACACCCAATTAACAAATCGCCTCGTATTCGCGTGCTACACTACTCTTTACAACAAGATACATTCTTGATAGGTATGGCTTCAACGATAACCTTAAAACCACCAATCCGAGTTGTTATCGAAACTTCCCTACAGATTTTCGATACATACGGTGGTGACCAGCTGATTGGGAAAGCTGTTGAGGGATCAACCAACTCCAATGTCGCTATACAGCCTTTAATCACAAGAATTGACCGCCGTGCCTACACTGTCTTCGATTTCGGTGTGCCCAGCGACGATAACAAACCCCAAGTAGTCCGACTCATGGTAAAACTGGTCGAACCTAGCCTGTCTTGCGTCAAACTCTCAGACCAAAGGGCCTATGTGAATAGTGTAGTTGACGGAGACAAGAAGATGAATGCTAAATATGGCTTGAGCTTTCCCAGGGTGGTTGATGTTCGGATGAAGGAGCAAGTGAAAGGAACGTCCCCAGGTGATTTTATATCTCTACACTATTGGAATTTGATAATTGAGTGGTACATCTAGGCACTACGGCCAATCGCCTCGGGGGCGGGTAGGTTGACCAGCCTAGATAGAGCAGGATAGTCATACCAAGGACGGTTTCTACAGCTGATCTATGAGATCATTAATATCTCTCGATCATGCGATATTAGGCATACGACCGCTACAGCAATAGTTATCGGTTCTTGATTTTTGTGTCCTACTTCCTGTCTAGGCGCTTTAATGAAGGTCTTCGAAAGGGACTGAGATTATCCCAGTTCTCGAGCCAGAACGGTGGTCCAGGAGCTAGAACGGGAGTCCTTAGATATTGAAAGGCGGGGGATATGAGGATATTTGGGCTGGGGAAACTTCTCGAACATCTGTATTACCTGTAGGTAGAGCAACTCTAGAGGCGCCAAAATGGGATCCTAGTTTTATTTTTAGGAGAGCCATTACCGGAGCTGGGGTCATTTTCGGAGGGGGAAGCGCCAGTACTGGAGTGGGTGTCATTTTTGGAGGGATAGCCAAGGCCTTTTTTGATGAAGGCTAGAATGGGCCCCTTGAGCTGTGATGGAGGGGCAACTGGCCCCAAAAGAATGCATGGTTTCAGGCCTGAAACGGCTTCCAGTCTCGATACAGTGCCTATTCTTAGAGGAGCCATTTTCGAAGGAGCTATTGTTTGGGGGGGGGGCTATTTCTGGCATCTCCCCACTATCATACTCTGGCCGCTTTCGAAGGCAGCCATTTCTGGCTCCCCATTCGTGCTCCTGAGGACTGGACCCTCAGGGAGCCATTTCCGGCTCCTTAATAGTGGAAACCTATGAGTTGCTATAGAGGATCGCGGATCGGATGGAGGAATCTACTGGAATGACAGTAGAGAATCAAACAGCCTCACAAGAGAGCGATATCCTTGAGGTCCTGGATCCTAGGCTTTGGCCCGCGAAGCGAACTCGTCAACCCGAACGTCAACAAATGAAGCTATCACGATAGAATTCTACAACCCACAAGGAACAACAAGTAAGACACGCAGGATTATCCCAGCACGAAAGCGAGCTAGGAAAGACACAGAAACCAATGGAGACACCAACCACACCGGCGCTTTCGAGTTCATCGGACGAGATGGAGGCAAAGGCACCTGGATGGAGGAAGTGGCCTGGCTGATTGCGGAACTCAAGAACACGATAACAACTCAGACTAAGGCGATTGAAGCACTGAAAACGAGCCAACAGGAGCTCAAACAGGAACAACGAACACTGGTGACCCAAAACGAGACCCTTCAAAGGGAAATCCAATCCCTACAGAAACAGATTAAGCCCCCAAGTTCTTCATGGGCAACCGTCGCGGCAACACCCCCTACACCTAGCCAACCCGCACGAATAAGCACACAAGGAAGTAAGGAGAACATCCTAAGAATAACCACTCCTTTTCCCCCATCTGAGCCTAGCATCGACGACACGAGTCTCACGCGCTACATGGAGACTCCAACAGCCTCTCATCTCATTGCTGAAGCACTAAAGAAAGATCCCTCGACCCAAGAGATTCAAGTAGCCAGGGTAGGCACAACTAAAATTAGCTATCTCATTCGCTTTAAGGGCAAGGGAGCGAAGGAAATAACGAGCAAAAGCAAACAATAGCTATATCCGAACCATTAAGGTCTCATCATTTCTGAAACCAGATTCGAATAGGTTCGCGTCAGCAACAGCATCGCCGTCATGCGCGGCTTTATTTCCCGTAGTGATTGCCTTTGACCATTTAGCTTCGGGGATTTTTTCGACATCACGTAGGAAGGTATCCAGGAACCTGTCCCGGATCCGCATGTAGCCCTCACTAGAGTCCTTGAGGACCTCTACCTGGGCTTGAAGGTCGGAAATCAATTGGAATACACCAGCGAAATTCTTATCATAACTCGCAAACTTAGCTTTCATAGCATTCTGTTGTTCCCAGTAATCCTCCCGTTCCGTGGGGACCTTGTGTCTAAGAGAGCTTCTGAACGCTAGCTGGTCTCTGATCTGAGTGTATGACCCTTGGGCCACAGCAGCGTCAAAAGTTCTCTGCGCAGTTTCTCTGATAACTGTGTCGGGTTTTACGGTCACTCGTTCGTAGCCGATTATGTCGACTTCATCATCACTATCACCCTGCTAAGTAGTTAGAGAAGGCAAATCTAAATAACGGAATAAGTATTACCTTATGAGAGGCTGCTGAAGACTGAGCTTCCTCAGTTCTTGGGGTGAGAGATAGATTTCCAAGAGATGAGTCGAGGGATAAGGCAGTTAGATGCCCTTTGCTCGTATCTTTGGCTTTGGCTTTGGCTTTGCCTTTACGGCCTTTGGGCGCCATGGTAGTGAGCTCGGAAGAGTAGTAGCTGGCTCTACAGTTGGTAGTAGTGAGCTTGAAGGTTGGTAGTGGCGAACCCGACGACGGTTGATAGTGACAGGCTCGAAGGGTTCAAAGCGAGGCTCAGCGCAGGCTGGAAGGATTGTAGGTGAGGCTCAGTGTAGGCTCGAAAGATTGTAGGCAAGGCTTAGCGTAGGCTCGAAGGATTGTAGGTGAGGCTCAACGTAGGCTCGAAGGATTGTAGATGAGGCTCAGCGAAGGCGCGGAGGTTGGCAAGCTGGGCTCAGAGCATGCTCGAAGGCTGGTGGGTGAGGCTTAGCGTGGGCTCGAAGGTTGGCAAGTGGGGCTCAACATAGGCCCGACAGTCGATAGCGGCGGGCTTGGAGGTTGGTAGTAGAGTGCTCGACAGTTGGCAGTGATGGGCTTGAAGGCTGGTAAGTAAGGCTCAGTGCAGCCCTGAAAATCAATAGATACAAGTTCCAAGCTCGGCGATTTTTGCGCGAAAGAGTGTGGCGGAAGTAATGATGCACAGAGCTCGGTAATGGATCCAATGCTCAGTTAAATTCGGATTCTCGCTCAGATAACCCGCTAAGCGCTTTTTGGCCCTCTTACCCAAAAAGTGGGAGGCGGGAGGCGGGAGGTGGGAGGCAAATTTTTCTAAGTCAACATTGAGTCAAGGATCCATGGATCCTGAACTCTCCCTTCTATATAGGATTGGCTTCAATAACTTTATGGAATACTTTGAATTCAACTGGAGATTTTGATTAATTGTGAATATTGTAACGATTCACAAGGCCTAGGTCTAAACTATGTGTAAGAACCACTTGCAAACGATACTTAGAGTGTGAGTAGGTAGTGTGGCACTAAGAAGACTGTATTGTGGCCTGCTAGGTACTTAATAGTTATATTACTTTATATGATCGTTGTGGATTCATAAGATGACGGCTTCCCGATTTAGCTAACTATAAGGCGCAGAACTAGAACTCTCTATTAATAACTAGAAAAACAATAATAAACGATAATAAACTGATCGCTGGCCTTCTAATAAGGCCAGCTAGCTGATCTTATATAGAGCAGAGTTGCCAAGAATGTAGCTTCCCAACCAGTCGGAGTTGGCTGACCTCCGGCCACGCATCGTTCCGCTAATTAGTATAGTACTATTCTTCAAGACTGTCATAGTATTACCAGCTATAGTACTAGAGATGCTCAGACCTTGAGCTGACAAGGATGCGCTGCCCAATAGTGAGCCTCTTAGAAGTCATCTTCTCGGCTAAGAGGGTCAGGTGATGGAGAACCTTATTCAGCCTATCCCACAGTATATATAAATGGCGAGCTGACCTCAATAAGAGGTCAGCAATCAGTTCTAGCATCAATAGAATCCAAGCTGCTATTTATCTATCTAAACTACACATCTTTGGGAACCCATCGTCCCGCTACTAGTCCATTCTGTATAGAACCCATACCATATAGTATAGCGAAGATATGTCAGAGCGCTGGCGAACCGTGATAAGATCGAGATCCATCACACTACACACGAAGCCTAGAAGTATCCTTTATGTAGGATCCTTACAGTTGCCCACTTGAAGGTTAGCTACCACATGACTACACTAGCATTGTCATAGGTAATGCTATGACACTATAGCTTAGAGGATTTTATATCTAAGGACTTGAGTTGCAAGATAAAATCTCTTTGTTTAAACTACTTAAGTACAAACAACTAAGAGTATTATCATGAAGTACAGTATTGTTACTATGAATAAGATATTCAATTTGAGTTGAGCATGACTGTAAGGATTCTACGTAAAGAATACTTTTGGGCTTCATGTGAGTAGTGTGGTGATAATTAATCTACTCATTACATGCCGGCATTTCAATATTTGCCTACTGTCATAGCCAACTAGCAGTGGGCGGCCTGGGTGCCATAGGCATCAATCGGGGACAATGGCACTGCGTTGGCTCAGCTGACGATTACATAGGTAGATAGGAAGCAGGACGTATATAGGATATAGTATAGACTATAGTTGGCCTAGCTATAACTAAAGTCTATTTAAGGTAGATAAAAGTATTGATCAATGGAATTCCTAGCGAAAGCGCCATCAGTTCTATATATGCAGTTAAGGTCCACCAAGATGTTGCCCTGGGCAACGCTGACCCTAACAAACATCAGCCTTCTGGATTGTCCAACCAACTATAATAGGACCTCCTACTGGCTGTAACTTCATACCAGGTCAGTGTCCTTTTCCCGCTGTATGATCGATCAGCCTGGCTGACTACCTATACCCAGAATGGTCTTGATCTACCATGATGCCCATCTTAGCATGGCCCTGGGTCATCGCCCTTTCTTTGTCTGTATGAGCAGTCAGCCTAACCGACTGCTTACACCTGGAACAGCTTAGCTACCGTGACATTAGTCTCTCCTTTCGAGGCCAAGGTCACTCAAGGCCTAGGGGTCGTTCTGACTGAGACAGCGAGATCTGTTGCTACTCCTTTGTTGATGCTAATCTGGTAATTTTCATTTTCCTTCCTCTATAGGTGGTTATCGTTTGTAATTACTGTCTTTTCGCTACGTGTCTAGTCAATCCTGGGGCCTTTATACTTAGCCTATGGACTCTCTTTGCTGGCCACCAAGTTATGGGGGTAGGTCGCCATCCAGATTAGAACCTCCAAACTCATTCTTTGGCTGACCAATATGTCTACTCTATTTTGATATCCAATCTGCAGTAACCACTTCTGCTCCTGTCTTTTAACTTTTGACTAACGATCTTCTCTACGTCAGCCACCTCTGCCATCATCAGTCTGTTGAATCAGGGGACAGTCATTGACTGGGAAGTTGGTTTGCATTCTGGATGTTTTCTCCCCTATTTCTGGATTCTGAGATGCCCTTCTGTCTCTGTAGGTCGATTTTTCTTTTCTGGTTATTTTGATCGGGTTTTTGTTGTTGTTGTTTATATTGTTTTGGCTGGTTGCTTCAGGCAACTGCGAGTTTTTTGCAAAACTCTATCGTAAGTTTTTGTCTTTCTTTAGGCATCACCAATTCCTCCATCATGGCTAACTCCCTTCTTAACGCCATGCTCTCGCAGGTCGACATCTCCTTCTTGCTCTCCTCTGCCACTGCATCTTCCTTAGAGTCTTCCCACCCATTTCTTCCTCCTTCACAATTCTACCCTAATTTTCCTTCTTCCGAGGATTCTTTCATTGAGGGGCCTGTTGTCCTAGCCCCCCTTCAATTCTCCTAAGGACTGGATGCTCTGGCGGCACTAATCATTTTATGCTAGCTGATTATGGCTCCCTAAACGTTCCTACTACCATTGCTGTCCCCATCCTAAGTCTCTCAGGCTCTCTGTGTCCGTCCTTATATGTTATTGGCCCCTGCCATAGCAAGATACATGGGAATGCCATCCTGAGGGTCAACAAGATCTTGGTCAGGGCAGTTCAGTTGTCCTGGGTTGGGCACTGTTCCGCCTGTTGTAGAGGCGGGCAACAGTACTCTTGTGTTAGGTTTCCTGCAGCTTGAAAGATCTTTACTTGTACATTTTACACCTTCAAGGGTCAAGAATGTGCTGTGGTAAGTCTCTTCTCTGTTTCCATAGCTCTTAGCTAAATATTTTGAAGAATCTTTCTTTCTCTGAGTCATACACCGCCCTCTCAGCACCCCTTCCGGCATTCGTGCTTATTATGTCCTGGGGTTTAGAGCTGGGGGATATTGCTCCGCCCTCCGACAACGACGACAGTGACGACGAGGGTCCTGCTTCTTCCAACCCCTGCCAGGTGCCCTAGTATGTTGGTCGAGTGGATTCCACATCCTCGAGCTGCAGTGAAGCTCGAGGTCTAGGTAAGTTTCCCCTTTGTTTTCTTATTTGTCCTTTGTGGCTGACTGTAAGGTCAGGCTGAGCCCCCTCATGGCTGTGCTCATTGTTTCTCCTGCAGTCCCATTCATTGGCCACAAGCTGTCCTTTAACATTCTTATTACAATGGTCCTTGTCTTTCTATCTCCGTTTCCTCTGACCATGATCCTGTTAGACAACCAAGGTCAGCCCCGCCTTATGGGTCAGTCGTTCTTTTCCCTTGATCATCTGTATTGTCCTACGCAGGGACTCCCCTTCCTCTTGCCTCCAAGAAGACTGAGAAGCCAGTAAGTTCTCCTCTTTCTTCTTACTGGTGTCTTCCTAGTAACTGGGAAATGTCAAGTCCAAGCGACCTCGCAGGTAGGGAGATGTTCGTTATCCTGGTTAAGGTCTCATTTGTGATGGCCAGCGGCCCGCTGGTATAGACTGAGTGACGCAGGTGCTGAGGATATGAGAGCCGATCGGTCAGGAGCAACAGGAAGTCTGGCAGAACTGGCTGTAGGCCAGGTCGGTCGGTGTAACGATTCGTTAAGCCTAAGTCAAACCTGGGGCTTAAAGGATCCTGCGTCTAAGGACTTGGGTTGCGAAATATAATCTCTATTGCTTAGACAGCTGGGTACAAACGACAAAAGGTGTGTTGGTTCACTTGGTTCACTGGAAGTGTGGGTTCGTTACTATAAATATCGATTCAAGATTTGAGTTGAGCACACCGCTCCAAATTATGGAGGTTAAGCCTCCTTAAGTAATAACCACTGTGCTTGAGGTACGTGCCGTGATCGCTCGCGATCACTTCCTCAAGGCGTGGAGAAGTTAACTGAGTACAGGTGACCATGAGTGATCGCGATTACTCGTGTTCACCGTACTAAAAGGAAAACAGTACAGTGATCGCTATCGATCACTGAGCCATTTACATGATTGGGTCGCTCGTTACGCGAGCTCCCCCTACTGGACTGATAAGTGAATACAACACTATAAGCAAACGTAACAAGAGGTTCCCCCTCCAAGGTCTTTGTCCCGAAGGCCACGTTGCTTCCTTTCTGATCCTTCTTCCACTTACCCCGCCATCGCCTTATGTCTGTATCCGCTTTACGACGAAGGAAACCTTCAGAAAAGATTTCCTGCTCTGGGATGGAAACCTCCAAGCCGTGTTCTTGTTGTCGTAGCGCTGGCCGACCGTGTCTCGTAGACATATCGTGGGGTTGGTGTTCGGATTGCGTGTGGTTAGGTCGGAAGTGTGATCTCGTCGTTACTGACGCGGAATGTCCGTCCTTTCCTTTCTCTTTCTCTGACTTCTTCTAACTTCGTTGCTGATCTTCTTTAGTTGATCATGTTGACCGCGACTTAGAGAAGTTGCGTCGTGAGTGTAAGTTTGACCTGGAAGAAGGCTCTTCTTCCGTCGAGAAGACTTCGAAGTTGTTCTCGAATGCGGCTCGCCTGGGTCGTCAGATTGCTTTTCTCGAGGATCGCTGTGGGAAACTGGTTTCCCAGGAACTTTCCTCGATCGAGGAGGTCGAGCGGATGGAGGCGTCCGCCGTTCTCCATCCCCAATCCCTTGCAGTGACGTCTCGTCGTCTTCTGTTGTAGATCCTCTAGATCTAATCAACTGGGACTAGCTGGGTTCTATCGATGATACTGCTGCAGCATCTGCCGGCAGTTCTTGAGATTCCTTGATGGCTCCCAAGTATTCTCCACGGTATCATAACCTTTCCACTTGACTAAGTAGAGTACCCTGTTCCTAACTCTTTGATGATCCAAGATCTCCTCGATCTCGAACTCGGCGTCTTGCTCGACGTCCATCGTTTTCGCGAGTTGGGCGTTTGGTGGTGCCTTCTCTAGTAGGGAAACATCGAAAACTGGGTGGATCCTTGTTTCGGGTGGTAGTGTTAACTGGTAGTTGACTTTTGAAATTTCCTCTTCGATCACGAAGGGTCCTAGTTTCGTATAGTCCAATTTATTGCTTGGTCTCTTTGTCTTGATGTTCTGGGGTAGGAGGTAGACTTTATCCCTCTTCTTTAGACTAGGCATCTCCGAGTGCTGTTTGTCGTACTATTTTGCTGTTTGTGTCGATATGAATGCTATATCTCTTGACAGTTGAGTGTGCAGATCGCTCAGTCGCCTTACTGATGTGATCGCCTTATGCGCTTTCGCTTGGGTCTCTATCGGTTGTCGTTCCATAACAGGTTCATACCCGTAGTTCGCATAGAATGGAGACATTCCGATCGTTGCATTCTTTGCACTGTTGTAGGCGTATTGTGCCATAGGCAGGAGTGTAACCCAGTTATCCTGCTCGTGGTCCAGGTAGTATCGAAGGTATTGTTCTAATATTTGATTCAATCGTTCCGTTTGGCCGTCTGTCTGTGGGTGGTATGCTGTTGACAGTTTGTTTCTCACACCCAACAGTTTCGTCAGCGTTTGCCAGAAACGTGAAGTGAACAAGCTTCCTCGGTCCGTGATTATACTCCTTGGTAGTCCGTGACTACTGATAATCGTCCGGAGGAACATGTATGCTAACACGGTAGCATCTGATGCTTCCTTATAGGGAATGAAGTAACCGTACTTCGTGACCCTATCCGTGATGACCCTTATGGAGTCGTATATCGACTTCGTTAAAAGTTCCGTAGATGCTGGTAGTTTGACTATAAAGTCCATAGCGATTTCGCTCCATGCTTCTCCCGATGTCTCTATACTCTGTAGAGTTCTGTACAGAGAATGTTGTGCGTTCTTCATTCTTGCGCATATGTCGCATTCCCTTATTACTTTCTTTACCGTCGAGGTAAAATTTGGGAAGTAATAGGTTCTCGATAACTTTTCTACTGTCCGGTCCAAGCCCTGATGTCCGTTGGCTGGATCCTCATGTCGTTCTCAAGTTAGCTCTTCCCTCAGTTTCGTGGGTACGTATATCAAGCCGTCCCATAAGATAGTTCCCTGACTATCGATCTGTACTCTGGGATGCGTTGAATCTATCAACGTTTTTGCCACAGTGTCTTTTCTGTAAGATTCTCTTATACGTTACGTCCAAGTATCCACCTGGATGACCATGGTTGTTGTTAACTCCGACCTGTTGTATTCAAGGTGTCCACCTTGGTTTACTCGTAGGATCGTATGGTCTCAATCTTCTTCGCCTTGAAGATAGTCTGACCTTCGACTTAGAGCGTTCGCTCTTAAGTTCTCTGTTCCTTTCCGATACATGATCTGGAAATCGTACGACGATAGTAACTCTGACCATCTTGTCTGTCGTCGGTTCAACTTCTTAGTTGTCGTGAAAGCCAACAAGTTCTTGTGATCCGATATCACCGTTATCTTGTGTTTGGCTCCTTCGAGATACACTCTCCAAGCTCCGAAAGCATCCACTATCGCTAGGAGTTCTTTATCGTGTATGTCGTAGTCGAGTTCAGGTGGTGTCATTTTTCGTGAATGAAATGCTACCGGTCTCAACTTTCCTTTGTCATCTCGTTGCTTCAGACTGGCTTCGGTAGATGTTTTTTCTCATTGGTTTAAGCACGCGCCTAAAGCTGTGTCTGATGCATCTATCTCGATGACTATCGGTTTATCGGGGTCGAAGGATCTGAGTATCCCTTCGTGGCCGTCGCTCGCTTCCCGAAATCTGGCCTTGATATTTTGGAAGGCTGCTTCCGCCTTTTCGTCCCATCTGAAAGGAACACCTTTCTTGGTCATATTCAAGAGTGGTCCAGCCACTCCTGAATGTCCTTTGATAAACCGTCGATAGTAGTTCACGAATCCAAGGAAGGCTTGTATTTCCTTGACGTTCGATGGCGCTGGCCATTCTAGTACCGATTTGACTTTTTCGGGGTCCATCTTGTTTCCTTCCGTGGATACGATCGATTCCAAGAAGCTCACTTCTTGTTTATGGAATTCGCATTTGTCCGGCTTAAGACGAAGTCTTTTGTCTTTAAGCTTTTGCATAACTCGTCATACCGCTTGGATATGTCCTTCGAGGTCCTTGTCCGTATAGACTAATATATCGTCAAGGTATGCTGCTACTGATTGGTCTTTGTCCTCTCGAAGTGTTTTGTTGATAAGCGCTTGAAACGTTGCTGGCGCATTCGTCAACTCGAATGGCATGACTAGGTACTCATAGTGCCCGTATCGTGTCCTGAAGGCTGTCTTCTATTCTTCGCCTTCGGCCATTCGTATCATGTAGTATCTGTTTCGTATATCTAGCTTCGTGAACCACTTGGCTCCTTGGAGTCTATCCTGAAGCTCCTGTATCAGAGGTAACGCATATCTGTTCTTGATGGTGATGCTGTTGAGCTGTCGGTAGTCGACACACAATCGTAGCGAACCATCTTTCTTCGGTACGAACAGTACCGGGTATCCCGCTGGAGACGTTGAGGGTCTGATGTATCCTTTCTCCAGGTGTTCTTTAAGGTATTCGCATACCGCTTTCAATTCCCTCTCTGACATCAAGTAGATAGGTCCGTACACTGGTTTCGTCCCAGGTTCCATAGGTATCTGGTGGTCCCATGACTGGTGTTCTGGAAAAGCTGGAATTCCTTGCTTTTCCGAGAATAGGTCTTGGAATTCAGCATAGTCCTTTGGCCAAGCACCGACCTCGGTTGCAACACTGGCTTCTGGTCTAATCTATGCATATCGAATTCCTGTTCTCGCTTCGTCTTGGGCTTCTCTTCTGGACATACAGGTAGCTGCGCCTGTCATTCGTAACTTGTTTTGTTTCCAGTCAATTATTGGCTCGTTCTTAGCCAACCATGGCTTGCCAAGTATAATTGTGTGGTTGCCCATCCCGACTAAGTCGAATGTAAGTTCCTCCTTACATCCTTGTATTTCAACGGTGAGGTCGTCCGTTTCGACATCAATCCATCCGTTGTTGTGGGATACTATGGATCCATCCACCTGTACTAGACGATAAGGTTCCTTTTTTCGTCTTGTGGGAATCTTGTTGATTTCCACGTATCGAGGCATCATGAAGTTGCCTGTCGCTCCTAAGTCTATCATTGCTATCGTAAGGTGTCTGTTGACTCATAAACAGACTGTTAAGAGTTTCACCCATTCTGTGTTTCTGTCGACTTGCTGTTCGGTCGTCATGAGTTGCCTGGGTTGTCTCTCCTGTTCCCCTGGTCCCTTCCGAGGTGAGCTTAGAAGGTTTTTGGCTCCTAGGAGGGAACGTATCCTGCCCTAAGTTTTCCTTCTAAGTGCCGCTCACATCCCCAGGCAAAGCACATTTGCCGTAGGTCTTGCTCACAGTCATCATACTTCTGGCTGTTGATCTGGGCTCGATGGGTCCTTGCCTCAGGTCCCAGGAACAATACTTTTTCTCTCTTTGCGTATACATGTATACCGCAATAATTGTGCCTGCATGTAGTCCAGTACTTTGCATCGCATGTCACGTCCGTTCTCTGTGGATAGAAGTGTTATTGGATTTTGCTGTCCATGTGCGTCAAGCAAGCATTGTTGTAACACTTATCCCATCTGGTAGGACATGGTTGCCGCTTCTGGTAAGAGGATATCGTAGGGTAGAAGGTTTTCTGTGACTCGTGTATGTCGCACTCCGGGTCGTAGCAAGCTGTCCAATGTATGGCTGCATGCCACCATAGGGCTGTCTGTTCTTTCCAATCGACCTCTCGTCCCTTGCATATCTCTTCTTCCTTTTCCTCTATTTCCCTTGGAATCGCCAGATTCAGTGCTTCCGTGGGCTGCTCATGTTCTCTTAGAGTGCCCCAGCCTTCGTCAGCTGTCTTGATGATCGTCGGCAGCTCCACTGTCAGTCTGGTATCTAACCTATCATTGTTTTCCCAGTTTGCTACTTCTTCTTCCTCAGGGTACATTGTGAGGTCCCAGTCGTCTTCCTCGAAGTCTATAGGGTTCTGGTAGTCTGCTAGTTCTCCTACATTCGCGAAGTGTGTTGGTCTCGCCTGCTTCCCCCTGGGCCTTGAGTTCTTCCTCTCAGCCTGGTTGAGTTGTCCTGAACTCTTGTAGTTCCTTGCGAAGTGACCTGGTTTCCCACACTTTAGACATAACCTGTCTCTGTAGCGTCTTTCTTTCTCCTTCTTGGAAATGCTTGGCTTCCTCTACATGTTGTCAACCTCCATTGGTTGTGGTCCATTGTAGGGCTTCTTGTTGTTGGTCGTCGTGTACGTCTTCTTCTTCGTTGCGAAGTAAGAGGCGTGTCCTTTACGCTCAAGGTCCCTCTCGTACTGTCGATTGTCAATTCGTATCGATAACGTGACCATTGACTTTAGGTCTTCGCGTCTCTCAGCTCTGGAGATGTCGTCCTTGACCTGTTCCTTAAGTCTTCTATAGTATTGGGCCGTTAAAGCAGTGTCGTCCCACGCTGCTCTTGCCACATGCTTCTGGAATTCCGCCGCATAGGCTGATACCGATCCCGTTTGACGTAGTGCCATGAGATTCCGTTCCGCGGTCCTTTATCGGTCTATATCGCCAAAGATCTTGGTCATTTCCTTCTTGAAGTTGTTGTAACTCTCGATGAGTTCATTGGTTTCATCGTCTCGTTCGTCTCGATGGTTCAGATTGGCTAGATAGTCTTGGAGTCGTCCCTCTATCCATTCGTAAGCCGTTCCTCTCATGTAAGATGCTACGAATAGCACCTTAGTTGGAGCATCTGGGAACTAATCTATGTGAAACCTAAAGAAGATTTCGAGTTTTGTAAGGAAGGGTTGTAGTTGATCTTTCTTTCCTTCGAAGGTCTCTGGAACCCTGACCTTGAGTGGTTTGACTGATCGAACTAGTACTGGTCCTTCCATTCCAGCTGGTGGTCTGCCAACCGCTGAAGATGATGCACTTGCCATCGTTTGTAATCCAGGTATACCGTACCTACGAGGTGCTCAAAGTGTAACGATTTGTTAAGCCTAGGTCTAACCTGGGGCTTAAAGGATCCTGCGTCGAAGTGTCATGGTAGTACCAGCCATAGCAATAGCCACGCCCATACGGCGGTCCGACGGGGAGACGCCGCCCAATAGTGGGTCTTCTAATAGTCATCTTCTCGGCCGAGAGAGTCAGGTGACGGAGGGTGTCATCCCGAGCCTACCCCGCAATATATAAATATAGCACGCTGGCCTGAGTAGAGAGGCCAGTGATCAGTTCTAGCATCGATAGAATCCAAGCTATTGTCCATCTATTTAAATACATATATTCGGGAACCCAGCGACTCGCAAGTAGTCCGTCTCATAATCAATTGTATCGTATTGTACAGCGACTAGACGTCGGAACGCCGGCGAACGTCGAGAGGCACGATCGTCGTCACACTATCCACAAAGCCTAGAAGTACCCTTTGCGTAGGGTTCTTACAGTTCTGATTGCTCTATAAAGGGAGATAGTCCGGCGAATATCAAACATCACAAAGGATGGCAGCTAGCGGATCGTCGTTCCAAGTAATAGACCCGGTCGAAGAATTGTCAGGCGGAGCGACCGTGTCGTCCACATCTGAAATGCTGTCAGATCGAAAGAAGCGCTTGGAACAAGAGAGAGCAGACCTCCTAAGGGAGATTGAAGTCAAGAAGTTGGAAGCGCAGATAAAGTTGCTTTGCAAGCAGGTCGACCCGGGAACGGGCGAAGTAGACGCTCCAGACGACCTGACGGCGGAGATCGCCAGTACAATGAGTAAACGTCGCAGGAACGAAGAAGTCGACGGCGAGTCACCATCAGCCAAAAAGAGCAGTTTGAGGGGACACATACGAATAGCTAAACAGGAGAAGTATGATGGGAAAACCCTTCACAGTTTGCAGGAGCATATTCGCCTTGGCGAAACAACTTTTTGTTTATTCTCTAGAGACTTTACCGACGATGCAACCAAGGTGCTTTACGCATCACAATACCTCGTCGGGGAGACAGCGAGTACCTTTGGCTGATTGGAAGAGCTTAATGGCCAGGACAAGACTCTGTGGAAGGAGTACAAAACCTTCTTGCGAGACAGGCTTCAGAACCCTGTCACTCACGCCTTGACGCTGGCCCGCCGGTATAACGAGGCTGTACAGCAAAAAGACCAAATGGTTGCCCAATTTGTTAGCTACCTTGATGAACTCGAGGCAGAGCTACCGTCATATTCGGATGAGCATCGTCGGCAGCACCTTTTTGCAAAACTCACTCCGGAGTTGCGACAAGCTCTTAGCAATTATCAACAGGTGCCTGCCACGCAGATAGAGCTTATTAAGCTGGCAACCCAGTAAGAAGGAAATATCCCTAAGAAATCATCGAACGGCGAGAAGCCGTCGGAACACAAACAAGGCGGAAGAAATAAAGGAAAATGGAAAGGACAAAATTTTCCTCCTAGAAAGGATCCACTATCGGAATCTAATGCGGCTCCCAAGACTTCTACCAAGTCCTCCGCTAAAAATAAGAAATCCGACTTGACTCCAGTGGAGTGGGATCGGAGAGACAGAGAGAATTTGTACTATAAGTGTGGAGGGCGTGGGCATCGTGCTGCTCAGTGCCCATCCAATGTCGAGACGACTACACCTGACACGAAGCCAATAAACTTGAAGCCACAGTAGAGGACATTTCTGCTCTACTGG
Organism: Sabuloglossum arenarium; assembly: GCA_022345705.2. Lineage (NCBI taxonomy): Eukaryota > Fungi > Ascomycota > Geoglossomycetes > Geoglossales > Geoglossaceae > Sabuloglossum > Sabuloglossum arenarium. Next base: position 1,769 of record JAJDMY020000712.1, on the reverse strand, counting down.
GGTGGCTGGCGTCAACGGGGACGAACGGGAGTTTAGAGGCGATAGTGGAGTGTCGAACCGCCGTCGGGTGGAAGAAGGCGAGGACGTTGATAGATTTGGGGGTGGAGCTGAATTTGATATCCTAACTATTCGTTAAGGAGGCAGGTTGGCAGCTGCGACCTGACGCCGCACCGCCTGTTAAAGCGATTGACGGGAGAGGAATCCACATATAGGGTTCTCTCAATGTCACGATGAATATCGCGGATGCTGAGGGCACTGTGAAGAAGTGGCAGGACGACTATATCACTACAGATATTCAAAACTACGACGTCGTTCTAGGAGGCCCATGGCTCCAGACTAGGAATCTCAATATAGATTGGATGAATCAGACTTGGAAGTACACAGAACGAAGCAAGAGTTCTGAGCTCCTAGCGGCTAGACCATTCCTCGCTGCCGCAACTGAGACCGGATGGATATGCGCAGTTAGGTATTGTCCTAATATTGCAGTTGAGAAAACGAGTGTTCCTCCAGAGTATTCAGATTATCAAGATGTATTCTCGGAAGAAGGAGCCAACGAACCACCACCGAGGGGAAGGCCGGAGCATGCTATTGAGCTCGGCGGCGAACCGCCGCACAGCCCAGTATATAGCCTATCGGAAAAGGAGTTGAAGGTCCTTCGAGAGTACATTCAAGATAGCCTGGAAAGGGGGTAGATTAGAGAGTCCACGAGTGTCACAGCCGACTAGGGGTCGGCGGTCGGGGTACCGTAGGTGTCAGTCAGGAATAATGGGGCTGTGTCAGCTCAGCCAACGATCACGTATGTAGACGGGGAGGCAGGACGGATATAGGATATGGTATAGACTATAGTCGGCCTAGCTACAACTAAGGTCTATCTGGGTAGGTAAAGATATTGACCGATGGGGGTTCTAGAGGGTCTCCCATCGGTCCTATATATATGCGGCCGTGTGGTTGGGGTTCGCTAAGGCGTTGCCCGAGGCAACGCCTCTGACTCGCAACAAACACCCAACTTCAGGGTTGCTCGGCCAACCTCGGCCGAGTTCTGATGGCTGTGGCCTATACTATGGCCGCTGCCAGCCTCCTCCTGTATGGTCGGTTGGTCTGGCTGACCGACCTATGCCTGGAATGGCTTGGCATGCCATGACATCATAAAATGAATGAAAAGGGAACTAGAATTACTGTTTCCATTGGAAAGGAAGTAGTTGTCCCAATTGAGATTAAGGATGTAAGGATTCTATACAAAGAATACTTCTGAGCTTTGTAAGTAGTATGGTGACAACTAATCTCATCACTACACGCTAGCGTTCTGATGTATATCTCCTATACTATACTATATTATATGGACTTTAGATGGGACAAACTAATTGTGAGGTACTGGATTCCTAAAAATATGTAGTATGGATGTGTCAATAGCAAATTGGATTGTATTAATGCTAGAACTGGTCACTGTCCTCCGAATGAGACTAGCTCATACTATTTATATACTGCAGAGAAGATTTAGAATGTGACTCCTAAGTAGCTTACCATTGAGCCATGTATGACGACTAGTAGCCTGCTTGCATAGACAAGTGCTGTGTGTACTGAAAATATAAGGGCTATTTGGTTAGAAACAACCATAAATATGGCGGAACTAGCTGTAAGCTAAGTTAGTTGGCCAAACTGAGTGAGAAGTTAGCCTACTTAGCCTACAACCAGGTACAGTCATGGGAAACAAGTCTGAGCCACTTTAGCGAAAAACGTGAAAAAGCACGTTGCGCGACTCCTACCCACAT
>JAJDMY020000711.1:0-17017 GCA_022345705.2 Sabuloglossum arenarium | reverse complement strand
CTGTGGTAGAGGTAGAGGGAGGGTTGGTTGAGTCGCGAATATAATTGCCGCGAGCAAAAGTTTGTGGGTCACGTGATAAATTTTGGTTCCACCACCGTAAGCGAGGTTACTGTCGCCGCGCGAGAGTAACTTCTTGCTCTACTTGGTGAGATTGATAATCTCACCAATCTGCGTAATAGATCTGCTCGGTACATTACGTTACCTAAAAACTAGTATGGTAACGTATTGTTCTCAGCAGTACACTGTTGCCTTTCTCGCTGTCCTCGAAAATAGCAAAATGGCTTATGTATGTACAGTTTTACCGGAATATGCTCCTTACTCCAATAGTTGAAAACGTATAAATAAAATTATCTAATATACAAACCCAGCCATCCTACTTGAAATCTCTCCCCCCATCTTGCCTCCACTATTTCTCTCCTTCCTTTTCTTTCCCCCTACAAAGCACCCTTAACACGTGATAAATCACGTGTTCTGCACGGATAGAAAATAGACGTACACTTACGTCATATCTGCTTTTGTTCGGTTCTTCTCTTCTGTTCAGTTTAGTTACTTTTTTTTTTTTTAGAACCTAAGCGAATTAGGCTGTCGCTTCCCCTGTTTTCTCTATTTACTGGCAGCAAAACTCCTCTAAAATTATTATTATTCAGTTACGGATCAGTATGATATTTGTACAAATAAAACTCCTAACTTAAGCAAAGATTTCCATGTAATTTTCTCCCTGTTCCGAGCACTATAAATGCGATCCGTAGGATGAGTAGGTTTTTGCTGGGCCCCTCTAGCGCGGATCACTGAGCCGCGTGTATATTTGCAGCGAAAATCTCTTATCACGACAGCAAAGACAAACCACGGTCGGATCACTAATATAAAATAATGGATCGCTATATCTACCACTTATTTTTAACTTCTTTAAATTTATATATCAAATAATTGTGTCGTTGTTCGTGCGCACGAGGTGTAAATATTTTTAAAAATAGATCGGGTCGTAGGAACCGCCCAGTTGCCGCGAAGCGAAGATTAATTTGGCCAATTAAAAAACCGAGAGCCGCTCCAGATCCGCCGATTTATATAGACAGGGCAAGGCTATTTACCCGGAAAACTCAGGGGTGCGGTAGGCCTGTGCCAAGGTTGGGCAAGCGAGGTGTAACGCTTAATTCTCACCAATGGGAGCGATGTAACGCGTATTTATCCCCTACTACGGAGTACTACTGCGAGAATTTCCCGCATTAGTGTACCCAATCCAGCCTACCTACACGGACCATTCCATACACCTTTCACCCACACTAAAATCTAAACGACCTTACAAATATCGCAGCGACACCAGATTCCGCTCTGGCATCAACATCATCGCGAAAGAAGTAGACTGGGATGCCACGCGCTTGAGCAACGCGCTGGAGTTCTACTGGGCTGACGCGCGCTATCCAGAGCGCATCGCGACTGCAAACGACCTGCGACAGTTTGGCAAGACAAGAGACCAAATTATCGAAGACAATGTCAACGCCATCTTTGGGGATCAGGCAGCGGGTGTGCTGCGGAATCAAGGGTATCTGCATGCTTACTTTACTGCTTGTTGTTTCTGAAGTAGGAGAGCTAACTGACTTCTCTCCGCAGGCCTAAAAAGAATCTCAAAACATTCCATACACAGAGATCGGGGGTTCTGAGAGAAAACAACAACCTCCTTTCCCGCAGCCACATTCTCCTTCTCCCACATCTACCCCACAGCACCATATCCGCGAACCTCACGCCCAGGAGAATCCAAGGGATGGGAGAGTGCAAAGGAGGATGCGAGGGAGGGTACAGGGGAGTGCAGGGAATAAGCGTCAAAACCAGAGACCTAAGGTGGTGGTGCTAGACGGTGGTGATTGGGAGGAAACAAGCATGGAAAAGGAGATCCCGTTGATCGCCACGGTACTTGCTATGTTCATGCATTTGCGAGGCATAGAAAGTGTCAATTCCCTATAGCTATGGGTCGGTTTTTCATCACGATCAGTTAAGGAATAACGCAATGTCTTGTTTGTGGCGGACGGGAGTATCTTCGAGACCCATAATCAATTTGTCACCTAACATATCTAACGCGAGGCTTTATATCCACATCGTCTCATTACCGTGTCCACCGCCACTGTTTGCGCTATCGCATTCCCGTATCTCAATACTATTTGTCAGCCGGAACAAACAATTGCGTATGGTCGAATGCCGAACAGTAAACGACCACGCAAAACCTGGAGCGGGTCTCGAAAAGACGAGGTCACTGGGCGCTTGCAAGAAATAGCGGATAATCTCATCAACTACTTCTTTATACCTTGTGAGAGATGACTCCCCCGCTTAAGTCCGCGTCGATTCGGCAATAATGCTAACAAAAGCTCTAGTCAGAGACGTCGGACGCAAGACGCCCCAGCCGACACCTACGTTGATGGAATCCAGTAGTATATCTCCGATGGGGGTGACGAACAGCTTGTCCAACCTCCGTGCCAAGTGCCTGCTTCGTGACCACCATCGCTGCGTGATCACCCGCAGATTCGACAGGGCCGAGGCAAAGTCCCGTTCCGATCGCGATGACAAAGAGGCGGAAGATGGTGATGGTTATTTATTGGAGGATGAACAAGAGGAACCGACATAGTTATCTGGAAGTCTCTCACATCATTCCGCATTCACTCATGGGTATGAGTGCAAAGGAGACAGAATTGGTGCGTGCAACTCATTTCTGTCCCCGGAACGGGAGCACTGACCATTCCCCAGAATGACAGTAAGAAATACGTGCTTCAAGTACTCAATATGTTCGATCCCGGCATCGCGAACCTCATAGACGGTGAGGACATTGATCGCCCGTTCAATGCGATGGCCCTAACTGCCGAAATGCACCGACGCTTCGGTGACCTCGAGATATATTTCGAGCCGCCACCCACGGAACCCAACAAGCCAGAGCATACGTACATCATTAAGGTGACAAAATCCTATCCCTGGGAGCGGAACCCATTATTTCCACTTAAGCGGACTCTCTTTCTATCTCCAAATCGCATCATCGATCCACCGAGTCGGCGGCTCCTTGCGCTTCATCGTGCATGTGCGCTGATTATGCACCTGAGTGGCGCGGCTGAGTATATTGATAAGATACTACGAGACGAGGACGACGGGCAGGTGAAGCCGGATGGATCGACGGAATTGGGAAGAATCGTGGCATCGAGGATTAGAGATCCATCCACCTATTGCTACGTGAAGTTTGGGTGACACAATGCTAAAGCTCCTCTCTCTGTTGTCTCTACTTTCGCTTATTGATTAGAGTCGGAAGTGGCCATTTGAAATGTTTTTCGCGGGCACCCACGAACACCGACCCTATCATTGCTCCCCTACCATAATACAGTCCGAATAATCACTATTTTCACTTGCAGTGTCCTCCGATGACTCGGCACTAGCTCAAGCGTGTGTCGGTTGCATTCAAGCAGAATGTGCTTGACGGTCTGAAGTCCTCGTCTGGAGCCGCAGAGTCCACTCTCGATGCCTGGGACCTTCCGCTGGTAGAGAAAGAGTCGTAGCCCTATCTTTTGCGTACGCATCTGAATGATTACAGAGCTAATTGCCTTTGAGGCAGCTCGGTGTAGGTTCAGCACCCTCCCTGTGGGCTTGGGCGTTGTCCGGTATAGTGCACGTCCACGTTTTTCTTGGTTCCAGTCCTTTTCTCAATCGAGGAGGAGTTGTCGATTTATTTTTGCTTTGGCTGCAGCTCGACAGATTCTGGGGATAGGCGCAGTCATGTTCGTATCTATTCCTTCTTGCATCCTCTCCCCCTTTCCTCGAATGCTCCTCCTGCGAGTCTCATATTGCTGCTTGCCTATTGGCGCCTCCAGTCTTCTCCATCCTGTTGCCTCTTTTGCCACAGTGTCCGCCACCTCGTTCCCCGCGATCCCCTCGTGCGCCGGGACCCATAGGATCCTAACCTCCACCTCTGGTGCTATGTTCAGAATATCTTATAGCGCGCTGATGATATCCCATAGTATGTACTGTCCCGATTGTCGCCTGGGGTACTGTACTGATTTTATGGCGTCCTGGTTGTCTGTGAATATGACGACCTTCCTATGCCTCTGTCTGAGATTTTGCGTGGTCTCGGCATGTACATATGTCAGTTGCAGTGCCATAAGGATTCCCTGTAGTTCTGCTGCATAGACTGTGGATATTGCTTCCTTTCCCATGTAGGCCTGCAGAACTTGATTGAGCTCTGGTGCTACTGCTGCGGCTCCTACCTTCCCATTGATCCCACTTCTATCCGTGTATATCACCAAAGGCCTTGGCGTCTCAGCCATAGTATTGTTGTGTCGCTTGATGGCCCTCTCTCTATCTGGGTCAATGGTTGTTTGAGGGGGGATCCACCATGGAGGGACCGGATGTGGGTTGATAGTTTCGAATGGAAATGATGGATCGCTTGCCTCCGTACCTGTAAAGAGATGGCGGAAGTAGTGAAATAGCTGCTCGATATATATACATGCATATATATTCTATCGCAAACGGTATCGCAACTATTGCGACAACTACGCGTCTTTTGCCAGAAATGGGTCGCTCCGCATCTTGCAAACCACACCTCGTGCCTGTTCTCTCGGTGTTGCGCTGCTTCGGAATCTGCAAGCAGAACCCCACAAGGACATCTCTGATCAGAAAGACAGATGGGTGCGATGGTGTGCTTCGAAGAATTTACGGGTGGAGAATTTCTTGTACGTAGTACCTGAGCTCGACCTGAAGCTGGATTTCAAGCCCATGGATGTCATATTCCTGCGTTCCGCCGTCTTCGAGCATTTGTTGCTTTTATTGCATTCTGTTACTGGGCCGCTCTTTGAATGGGGTGTCTGGAGGCTTATACAACTCTTGAAGAAACTTGGATAACAATCATATAAAATTAGCTAAGATTTTGCACGTAGTTAGTCTAATCTTGGAGAGAGGTTTTCGCATAATAGTGCCTTGTCATTCTGCTCCTAGTTCGTGGTTGTAAATCTTAAATTTTATCTACTTGCAACTACCATTCGTCAACTACGCCTGATATGCACCTCTCGGGACTCCAGGATTGGCTGACGCCGACAATCAATGTGCTCTACATATGCTCAATGCCCCTGTTTTTAGGTTCCCTGTCCATGGATCAGTCATGTCCGACTCTCCTGATTCGACTATCTCTGACTGCACGGAAACATGCTGGTCCCGTCCTGGATATCGCACCCAATCGGCAAGTGCCAACTAGGCATCCGCTGCGCGCCTCGCATATCCTAGCATCGACTTCGGATAGCCAATTGAAAGGTAACAGCATCAGGAGATATGTACTGCCAGGCCGGGAGTGCCAGCCACCACCCTCTTACTCAGACGGAATATTCCTGAGCACCTGCAAGCACGGCTTCTTATCCCTGATACATGCCTTCGTATATCGCGCTAGGGACATACTTAATGAGACGGGCTAACTCCCTCCTCCTCGTCAACACCTAACCCACTCCCGACTTCTACCCTAGTGATGAGCACTTCAAACCATCCTTGGCAGATTCTAAATTCATCAACCGCCCTCCCAACTTGCAGCCGTCCATGCTGTTTGCATCCGTTTGCAGTCCCACTTCCGGCAAGCGCTGGGCCGAGTCGCAGTTGCCAGCGACTAAAATCCAATCTACCGCCTCAGCCTTTCGCCTTGCTCTACATTTCACCGGAGCTTATGAGAAGCTGTCGTCTTTCAGCGTCCAACCTTCGAACCTCGCCATCTCGCTCGAGATTGCCCCATCTTACCGCTTCCCAGGTATAATATCCGGCTGCAGACCTCCGAGTTCACCATGAAAGGCACACGCGGGGAAGGTTTTGGCTGTGGTGAACAGCCATCGTAGGTAAGTCTTGCACACATCTCTTTTGTAAGCCAAACGCTTAGTATCTACCCAAGAACAGACAGAAGAGCGGATATACCACCACCAGTTGCCCGCACCATCTGAATCACCACCCGACAACGGGCTCTTTTCGGAGACCAACATCGGCCGATAGTTCCAAGGGTCGATAAGTGTTGGACGTGTGGTTAGCACGCTGGAGCATTGTGACTGCTCCTCGTACCCTTAGCGTGTAACCGAGGCAATTAGCCCACACAACTCTTGTTTTTTCCTGTACATAGAGCTCAATCAACGATCAATCCATCCTAACCACAACAATAAGCCTGCAGTTACGGCGGTTCTTAAAGATGACGATGTCGAACTGTGCCGAAAACCTTCGTCCAGAAATGCTTGGCGCAAAAAAAGCCCCACCTTCCAGTGCCCCTCTGCGATTGCACACTGTGAGTACACATTCTCTCAGCAACATGGCTACCGACAAGATCAACATACATAGTCAGGGCCCTGACGTCTCTGTGCATCCCCGAGAGGCTTTCGAAGCCCTCAAAGATGAAGGATTTGTCGTGCTCAGACAAGTAGGCGCCATCGATGGTTCCTGCCAGGAGGTGTGGGATGAATGTTACAATAATAGAGACAAAAGCTGTCTCCTGGGTCCTAAGTCGGTCGCTGGGAGTGTCCACAGAGTCACCACATTAAATGAGGTACATGCCATAGCGTGGGCTTAACGAAGATAATCTCTAACAGCATTAGACTGTGCTACGAGTGGTCCTCTCAGAACACAAAGAAGCACTAGTTTCACCGCAACAGTGTAGGGTTCATTTCGCCGAGTCACCCGATAAATTCCCCGTCAGAATCCCCGGGGCACCATACTACAGCCCAGATAGAACGCAGCTCATCCAAAGCATACAATTTTCGGGCGACTCTAAAAAGCGCTGGTTTATCGACGTCGTTTTAGGTAGTCACAAAGCGGAAAAGTCAAATGGTCAGACAATCACAATTTCCGCTAACGGAGGTGATGCGTACGTTGTCCATCCATCACCATTTGGAACCGTTCTAACAGCAGAGGTAGACTCCTTGCCGACGGCGCATGTGGAATATCACCTGCTTACGTTGCTGCTGACAAAGGCAACACGACCCGCAATCTATACGCGTTAGGGAAGCTGAATGTTAAGGAAGTTGATAAGGGGGTTAGAAATCGGATGTTGCAGTTAGAGGAGGCCGCCAGGGAGATGAATGTAGTTGTCAAGGAGGTCGACGTCATTGGCGAGATGAATGTACAGGTCACGAAAGCTGGATAAAAAAATTTTAGATAGTTAGAAATATCGTTGTCCTGGTGGAAATTCCCTTGTCTATCGAAAACTCTTGGTTGCTGTGGCTTGCTTGGTAATGTTGGTGGATAACAACGATACCGACATACCGACATGCCGAAGACCGACTTGGTTAATAATCACTCTTAAGGATCCTTACCTAATCTCCATTAGTCAGTCACAATGCCATCGTCACGAGACAAACTCGCTCTAGAACACGACGTCGTCGCGAAAGACCTGCGATCGCCAGATACGCCATCCTTCTCCATCGGTCCTGACATGGACACGGTTGTTATCGCCGCAGACCACCTTCTCCACCATACATCCACCTTGCTAAAAGCCGTCTACTCCCATTCGCAACGCCGCACCACCAGCCGCGCAACCACATGGCTCTCCTCCATTCTCTCGAATCATCCCAGGAAAGAGTCCCCGCTGCCGATCAGAACCCCTCTTAAAAAACGACTTAAAGCGCTCCTCGCCGCACTCCTCGCGTTCTCAACCTCACGAACAAAGAAAAATGATGAGCGAGTTGGTGACTGGAGGGATAGAGCGGTATATCAGGTTCTGACAGACCGGTTTGCACGGACGGATGGATCGGTGGTAGCAGTGTGTGAGACCGGGAGGAGGGAGTATTGTGGTGGAACGTGGAGGGGGGTGATTGAGAGGCTGGACTATATCCAAGGGATGGGGTTTGATGCTGTATGCCCATGGTCATGACCGCCTCCCCTCTAACATAAAATTAATTATCAGACAGGTCTGGATCTCTCCCGTCGTCTCACAAATACCTCAAGAAACGCACTGGGGCCAAGCCTACCACGGATATTGGACCCACGACCTCTTCGTCCTAAACGCCTACTTCGGCACGTCGGACGACCTGCTAGCGCTCTCCACCGCCCTACACCAACGTGGCATGGTTTGTCCCCCTTTAATTATGAAGAAAGACCATAAACGTAAGTGGTAATTGAGGAATATGCACATAGTACCTGATGGTTGATGTTGTTGCCAATCACATTGGCCATGCCAGCGGACCCGAGGACGTGGAGTTTGAAAGTTTTGCTCAGCCATTTAACGCGAAGTTCTGGTTTCATCCTTATTGCGAGATTTTGAACTATGAGAATCAGACGGAAGTAGAGGAGGCGAGTTGATATCCCTGTCTTAATTTTCTTCCTTGAATGTGCTCATATTCACATCTATCAACATCTAACATGTCCCCCAAACACATCAGTGCTGGCTCGGTGACCGCCACGTTGCGCTCCCAGATCTCAATACCGAACTTCCAGCCGTTCAATCGATATTCCAGCAGTGGATTTCTGATCTCGTCGCCAATTACTCCAGTACGTGCCCCCTTCTCCATCTCAGAGAGCTATGGAAAGCGTTAGCTGAAATGGGCTTTAGTCGATGGCTTAAGGATCGACACGGTGAAACATATACAGAAGGGTTTTTGGAGGGGGTTTAATGATGCTGCGGGAGTGTTCTGTATGGGCGAGGTTTTCCATGGAGGTAATATTCGTCTTTATTGTTGTAGAGGACAGCTGACTTTCATTCCAGGACCCGACTATACATGTCAATACCAAAACTACCTGGATGGGGTACTCAATTTCCCAATGTAAGTTCAACCACAACCCTCAGGCAATCTAAGTCTAAGCTTACTTGCCTTGAAAAACAAAAAGCTACTACCACCTGTTACGGGCTTTTAGCTCTACGGAAGGGAGCATGGCTGGCCTTGTCCAGATGATGAAGGATATTAGACGTAAATGTGTGGTATGGTTAAACCGCAGTCGGTTTCTTAGTGTTGAGCTGATGGGTTATAGGATACAAGTCTCTTGGGGACATTCATCGAGAACCACGATCTACCACGTCTTGCACACTATACTGCAGATATGTCGGTAAGGGCCTGAATTCGGAAGGGAGTTTTGGGGGTGTGAATGGGAATTCTTGCTTACGACTGGTGAAAAAGCTCGCGAGGAATGCTATTGCGTTTACGATTCTCGCGGATGGCGTGCCTATCGGCAAGTTCATTCTATTCCGGTGCACCGACTAGCTTCCATTCTAACCCCATGAACCCGCAGTCTACCAAGGCCAAGAACAACACCTCTCTGGCGGTGAGGACCCGCACAACCGCGAAGCCCTCTGGCTCACCGGCTACCCCACGGCCAGCAGTCCACTATACCAACACATCGCGCTTCTCAACCGCCTACGCCGGCACGCAATAACGCAGTCGTCAGGTCGGCACAGCAGGATCCGCACCACAGTTCTGTATTCGGACGCGTCGACGCTGGTAATGCGTAAGGGGCTTGTGGTGACCATACTGACAAATAGAGGGGAGGCCGGCGTGGAGTATATGATGAAGGTGACCGGGGCGGGTTGGGGGAGATGGGAGGTCATTGTGGAGGTGCTGGGATGTGTAGTTGTGGTGACTGATGGGAGTGGCGTGATTGACGTGGGAATGGGCTCAGGATCGCCCAAGGTGAGTCAGATACTTGAACTCTCTGCCTACAATACCCCGATCTCACACAGATAAGGTTTTCTATCCCGCGTCTCAGCTCAGGGGCTCCGGGCTTTGCAGCTACTAACCTATTTGATTGCATCACCCCCGGGGAATATGTTCGTCTAAACTTATCCCCTCCTTCGTTTAGGGGGGCGGTCCCGGCACACCCCAATATGGTGCGGCCACACCTTCGAGATTTGGTTCGGCCATACTCCCTCCCACAACCATCCTAAAATAGAGCAGAAGCGATGGCACGAAGCGCAGCGGATAAAATTTCAATCGCAAAATATAAATACATGCGTGTTGCGACATAGTTGACTAAACCATAATCGCCCCTTCCTATTTTTTCTTTCCAGACGCTTCTTCTCCCTTCGCCTTAAACTCTACTGCGATAGGTAACGGGACCGGCAGAGGGTAAGGCCACCGGCAGGCGGGGCGAGTGACGGGTAGGACACGAAGCAGCAGAAGGCTTCGTAAAGAGGATCCTTACTTTTTTTATACATAGTTTGGCAATAGACACATCACTTGGAGGTTGCCGAATGCTCAGGCTCTTGGCTGCCTTGGCCAAGGCAAGGATTCAAATATGAAATTTGTCCTTGCCGCCCGGAGCCACTCCAGGGAATGGAGTTGCCAGTGAGGTTGTGTCCGATTATGGGCCTCTACGAGGGGTAAAGTGAAACAAATCGCCGGATTTAACAATACCACACCACTGAGATCCGGAAACGGGAATGGATATATAACTCTGAGATAGCATAACGGTGGTACACTGCCAAGGCCCTATTGTCTGTAATGCCAACAGAGATATATCTTCAGAACTCCGTCTCATAATTACTTTCGAGACGCCAAAGTGAACATTGAGGACTTTGTACGCAGTAAAAAGGCTAAAACCCATATTAAAGCAAATCGGTAAACCATATAGTCTGGGCAGCAGCTCAGCAGTATGACTGTTCTCAACTGCCGGCTTTGATGGAGGTCGGCTCCGGGGACACCATTTCGCTACACAGATCTGGAAACACCAGTTCGTTTTCGACACACCAATTCAATTTAAATTCAAATAAACTAAATTAAGACTGCGGTGTCAAGGTAATGGAGTCTTGAGTAGCCGGTGCGTCAACTGTTACTTCTTCTAAGCCCAGGCTGGCTGCTCTCGTGATTTTTCCGCCTTCCTGGAAGCTTTCTCTCGTTTCTCACTCTCGATAGCCTGCTTCTCAGATACTTTTTGCATGCGTTCGTACGCATCATCTGCACTTTCAGGGGTGGCGAGATGACTTGGAGGGATACGCTGGATAGCATAAGGCGAGTGGTATTTCCCGGGTCCAAACAGTAATGCCACGGGCAAAAATAGTAACACCATGGGTCCACCTAATCCTAGTTAACTCTAGTTAAAACAACAGCCTAAGTGCAAGTTAATTTCATTGCAGAAATTCATAACACAGCCCCGTTTCATTAGTAAGATTTGCTATATGCGAAGGTATGTATTTAGGTGTGAGTGTGTTTAGAAAAAAACAAGCGGGCAAGGCATGGGTATTGAAGAACAATCTGTGTCGGTGAAAGAGCGGTGATGCGAATTGGTGTGCCGAAAACGAACTGGTGTTTCCAGATCCGTGTAGCGAAATGGTGTCCCCGGAGCCGACCTCGCTTTGATGTATCGACCCTTTTGAGTATCCCATAGATATAGCCATACCAAGAGTCCAGTTTCTGGTTATAATCACCGCGGTACGCAAGTGGTTGTCGTAGTCAACGTAACCGACTCGTTCCCGAGCAGTCACTCGCATAAGTGGGGGTAGCGCTTGGTCGTATGGTGGACAGCCTGCACAACACACGACACCATCAGCTCATGAAATTCATTCAACGCTTTGGAATTGAATATTGGAAAGATGCAGTAGTGGAGAACAGGGGCATTGGCTCACGGAGACGTGCAAAGCGTTATCAACAGGAAACTCGAGCAGTCCATCCGATGTTGCGTCTGCACTGCTGGGTGGAATCGTGTGCCAGTGACGGCACGCGCGCAGTTGTCGGCGTTACAGAGATTGTGCGGATTAATATTGATATAGTTGGAAAGGGCGAAAAGCACGAGGGCTAGGAGGAGGAATGGCGATTTCATGACTGGTCTGGTTCTTGTTATGGGGGGTCTTTGCCGTCTCTCGTTCTGTGTTTGGGTGAAGCAAAGATGGGCTGTGATGGCCATTATATGTGGAGGGAGAGAAGAGGGGAGTGTTTAAGTAGAGTGTAGGTGTAGGTGGATGATACATAGGGTGAAAAGGAGGAGGAGGGAAGAACACAGCAAGGAAAAAGGGACAAAGCGAGGAAGAGGCGAACACAGTATACTGTGCAGTGTATAAACTACAGCTTAGAGATGTAGGTATGCATGCAGCGAGAGAGTAACTATTGGGTCGAGTTGCACCACAAAGAGGAAGAGGGCGGGTGCATATATCTTATCTCCGTTCAGAGACGTGCACGGGGAAAAGGAATAACGCGTGCCTAATGCAGCAGGATAAATAACTGAACTAACGGCATGGAGGCACAACCATCCGGCTTACGAAGATAAAATAGAGGCAGAGAAGGCTACCTATCAATTCGGCCCACGAGGCGAAACGTGTCCAGCATCCGACGCATCCATCCACCGTCCACAAAGGAAAAGAATAGGCCCTCCCTTGGCGCCAACTCCTTCTCGACTCAGCAACTACACTCCAACCCACTTGACTCCTGCATCAAGCTCAACACAAGGGCTTTGGCTTATGCTAGCGAGAGCCTTGCGGCGCTCTTGCGACACGCACACTACTCGCAGAGGTGAGGGAGAAAACCGAATAATTGTCAAATTCCGCTTCCCCGAGTTTGTGGCTTCTGGGTTAGCCCCCCACTGGTGTCCCAGCATTCTCGCTGTAGGAACTTTCCGCGTCGTATTCTACTGTAGATATACGCTGCTGTCGCCGTGGATACTCCGGTAATCTTGTTCATTATAAACATTGCGGGAATTCGAAAGACACAATACAAAGATCCTACCCATGGTATCTTATTGGAGGGGGAACTTTATCTTCACAGCAATTCTATAGATGGTTAAAGGTAAAGGCACTCAGTGTTCGCGATACCGTAACATAGACTATACAGGATAACAAAGTAATTTACTCTTCAGCCAATTTCCCTGTCACCCTCCCTCTCGACCTCCGCCTCAACCTCCGCCTTTCCCCTCTTCCTCCCTCTTCTCGTCCTACCTGACTTCACCTTCTCATCACCTACTGTGATAACGCTCCTCCTCACCCCGCAGCCCCTATTCTCCTCTTCCTCCTCATCCTCCACAAATACCAAGTCACCCGTATCCCCTAAGGCCTCCCTACTCGTCTCCTCCAACAAGATCCCTACAGCCAACAACGCCGTCTCATCCATGCTTCGCCAGTCCCTGCGGCTACCGTTGGGCGTTGCGTGAGCGTAGAAGTCGGATGTGTATGTGTGGATGGCTTTCAGGAGGTCTGAGTCTGGGAGATGGTACTTCGGTGAGCCGTTTTGAGCCGTGGGGTCCAGGTGCTCGTTTGCGAAATAGAAGTCTGATTCCTCGTATCGCATAGGCGCATTTTTGCGCCGAAAGAGAACCTCCTCTGGTGGAGCAGCAACGGTGGTTGATGATTGACGATCCCGGTGGACAGAGGGAAAGGGAGCAGCTGGGATAAAGCCGGTCGAGGAGACTCGGCCTGTTCAGGAAGTCATTAGAGCACGGACTGGTTTGTCAACGCTAACCATACCTGCTACAGCATCGTAGACGGTAGCTTGACGCTTTTCCCTCGTCTTCTTATGGGGCTCAGCAGTAGAATTGCGTGAGAGAGGAGTGGGGGGGACAAAGAATCGGTCCCGCCTCCTCTCAACGGGTGGCTGGGACATGAGTCGCTTTTGATGGATGAAGGATGAAGATGCGTGGTTGATCACGGGAATCGCCAAGAGAAACGTCCACTTACATAATCAATCTGGTTCCGGCAACTTCGTTTTCATGACTCCTTCCTCCTTTATACAACCACAGTGTTGAAGCCCGCACGCCATTCTCAGGAAGAAAATAAATGTATGAATTCACGCCTGCTCAACCGTGCACTCGGTCTCGAGTCTCCCCAAGTCCTTTCGCGTGAGCACACTTCGCGACTCGTCTATGCGCTTCAGCCAGCACCGGGGGTTCTCTTTGATGGGAGCGCTGATGGGAACGCTGCTGGAGATGAGGTGAAGAAGTCGCACAGCGAGGGTGTGAATGCGATGGTAATAGAAAAGTTTGGAGGCAGGTTGTAAGTGGAAGCTAGAGATCCCCCTCGGATTTTTGAAGTTGAGGTTTCGAGTAAATGGAGGGACTCAGAGCTGTTGCTTGGATTTTGCTGACTTTGTCATGTCACAGCATGGTGTCTGGCGGTGCAGATTCCTCTATCTTCATGTGGGATCTGGAATCCACGGAGAACACCTCCAATAAGTACGTTCTCAAGCCCAGTGGATCTGTTGCACGGTATGCTACATAGCCCTCATTTAACCTCTCTCTGTCATTGCTAAGAGGTCCTTTCTTCTTTGAGGAATGCATCTGCCCATAAATTCGGCGTGACTCATGTCAGTTTTTATCCCTTTGACGCTCTTGCGTTTCTCTCATCTTCCTACGATCATACCCTGAAGATCTATTCGTCCACTATTCTATCCATATCAGCATCATTTGACCTCAATTCTGTGGTCTACTCTCATGCGCTCTCGCCTGTTGCATCACACCTCCTGGTGGCCTGCGCAACGCAGCATCCTGCGGTACGTCTCGTAGATCTACGGTCTGGCGCGAATACCCATTCGCTAGCAGGTCACCAGGGCGCAGTGCTTTCTGTAGCCTGGAGCCCGCGAGAGGAGTACGTGCTGGCGAGTGGGGGAGCTGATGGCACGGTTCGACTCTGGGATGTCAGACGAAGTGCAGCTGGAGGCCTGGGTGTTTTGGATATGGAAGACTCGGTGGGGATTGTAGGATACGATGGATTTGGAACTGGAGCGCGACATAGGAGTAGAGGCAAGGCTCATGTTGGTGCTGTAAATGGAGTGGTTTGGACAGAAGAAGGGAATTACATCATCACGACTGGCCATGACGAGCGCATCAGGGTATGGGATGCATCGAAAGGAGCCAATACGCTTTCCAGCTTCGGACCCGCTGTCAAAAACTCCCACCTCTCCACAAATCTACCATTACTAGCACCGAGCAGCTTTCTCCCGCCAGGCACAGAGCTCCTATTCTACCCCAGCGAAAGAGAAATCCTGGTCTTCGATCTCTTCGAAGGGAAGCTCCTAAAACGTCTAAGACCCCCTGGCACCACCACCAACCCAACCCCAGTTCGTCCAAGTATTTTTAGACAACGCCCCCAGACCCGTGTAACATCCCTAGCATGGCGAGGGCGACGGCAAGTGGAGATGTACTCCGCACATCTGGACGGGATGATCCGCGCGTGGATGCCGCGGACGCAGGAGGACGCAGAGTGGGAGGCGGAGGATGAAAGGGGAGAGGTTAGTGATGGAGAGGATGAGGGAAGAAAAAGGAAGAGGAAGGCCCTAGAGGGTGTGTATCGGGATCTGACGAGACAGAAGATTACATTTGGATGAATGCGAAGGGAAATACGGGGTATACATTTATTAGTGGCTGGAAACTGGTACACACAACCCCTATTCAGTGTTTCCAATAGCTAAGTCTAGGCAGGCGGCTTACGAGCCTGTGAGTGACAGCCTAGTTGAGCCAGCCTTGATGTAGGGTTAACCAGGCAGGATATGAAGCATACAGGCCTTGGGAAGAGGTAGCCAGAGTAGAGTTATTTTTTAAAACCTTATACAGACGCGACTGTAGTTGTTTTTTTGTCTGTGCGGAGCATCCGAGTTTGAGAGCTTTTCGGGGATCGAACAGATGTTCCGGACCAGTCACGAAGTGGCTCGCTCCGCGAATGGGACCGGGTTTTCATATGGCTTCGCTCTGGGACATCCTATAGGCGAAGTGCATTGTTGCCCATCATATGTCATTAAAAGCCACTGAGTCCTGACCAGCACTTTCTCACCGCCAGGGCTGCATACCCCTGACCCCACATGAGGCCTGGGCGTGGCTGCTTACCCCACTACTAGCATTTCCGTGTATATGGCTATGGGCGCGGCTCAGGGCAGACAGATTCGCCAGACGTTTCTGGCCAGACGGATTCGTTATGCATGGCCTGCGGAGACGGATTCGGGAATGAAATACATTTCATTTGAACTATCTATGTTGTCGTAGATGCGCGAAAAGAGAGCGAAGTAAGCAGAAGGTAGGAATAACTCGATTGAAACTAACAACCAACTAAGTGTTACGTAGGGGTTCCGACTGGCTTAAATAATGCGGCTGACCATTCTAAGTCCTCCAGTATGACCATTGAGGGTCTCCGGGCTGCAGGCATCGCTGAAGCCGAATACAATGGTGATTCTGATGGCGATGCCAGTATTGCCATTCTTTAGGCATTACGAAGGTACCAACTATAACAGATTATATAGAGTAAGAATAATGAAATCCTGAGTCGCTTGCTCATCAACAATTTCTGCTGCTAGACACTGCTTCTTCCTTGCTCGTGTAGGCATCTGTCGAGTTCTATCCTCCTTCCCAACAATCTTGTCAACCTTTTCATCAGCGCGAGCCTTCCTTTCTGACACTTCAAGCCTAATAAGACCCCTACGTCGAGTACTCCGCATTGTAGCGACAAGAGACGGGTCAAGACTTAGGTGGGGAATCTAATTCACTTTCGCGGTGAATAGAATGCTAACTAGAAAACGAAAAAGAATGTGGGCATCCCGAAGCAAAGAACGGTGAGGATGCTCCGGCTTTGCAGAACTGCCGAATCCGTCTGCCCTGAGCCAAACCCTATGGCCATGCCCACTCTAACTAGCATTAATTCTACATGCGGTTCTATATGCTACTATTGATGCTTTTCGCCGTGTGCCCTGCCCAACCCACGGCCCTCACACTCAGGACGCCTTTTCAACTTCTATCTACTCACACTCCTCGCCAACATAGTATACTAGCTTATCCCCTCGTGTTAGATTACCTTTGTTCATTTCTACGCTCTGATATTTTCTAAGTTCTCTACAATAGCATTCATGCGCCCAGCGTAACCACAAGCCACTTCTGATCTGGTATGGAACAGAATACCTAATTGCTGACTCAGAGCTCGGACCCAGCATACGGTCGTCGGTTCTGATAACCCGTCTGCTGCATGCAGCGTCCATGTATGGGGGCCAATAATAGTTGGCCGTGGGTATTGCCACGTGAGGTTTTGGTAACACCACGCAGAAATTTTGGTAATGCCACGCTCCACCCAGCTGGTTAAGCGAATACCTAGCGTTCAGCATTGCAATGCCTAAAGTAATCCCTAGAGCAGGTGCTCTCCCCTGAA
>JAJDMY020000710.1:1084-17064 GCA_022345705.2 Sabuloglossum arenarium | reverse complement strand
CAGTTGCAACACAGGATATGCTTCATAGTTTTCTAAATCCAAGAAATGTCACAACATGGTAATGAGAAATAAAGTAGGAAAGGCGGATGTGTCGTTTCCCTTCTCAAAATTGTAGTTGCTATACTGCAAAGTGGGCGCTGGCAGTAAGTACTTCGCTAGCTTCAGTTAAGCGAGTAGCTACCTACGCGTAGGGACCTAACGCCTGAAACTCCCCACCGGTTCATCAAGAACACCATCATGAACACCAATATGCGCAACACCGGGGACCAAACCTATATAAGGCTGATCGTAGTTACTCCACTAGAGACACCCTGATTTCATGTTTACAAGGCATAAAGTCGTATGAAGCATATATTGTATTGCGACCGAGGGATGTTGTGCAAAGCGCTCTAAGCAGAGCTTAGGTGTCGCTTAGCTGGACCCTGTGGCACCACTTTTTTCCCTGTGGCATTACCATTTCGCCCTGTAGAAATACCGGGTCCCTTGAAATAACTTAGCTTACCTAATTGGAGTGCGAGAGAATTCCACCAGAACAGAATGTGCAAAAATACACGAGCCTGCTCCGACCAAGGGTAAGGTTCATTCCGGTGCCTTCTTTCCCTGTTTATCTATGCTTTTTACAACAGCCATCAGCCCAACTTAGGATATCTAAATAAAATAAAATAAATTATAGTGGGATAATAATAAAAATGAAAAAAAAAAAAAAAAAAAACCTCGCTTAGCCTAGCCCGTGTTTAAAAAAAAATTTTTAAAATTTTTTTTTTGCGAATCATCGGTAGGCATACTAAGGCCTGGGCCGATGGCTATGATATACCCGACCAGGCCCTATATGGCGGCGCTGAGACAGTGACACAAGGCCTACCGAGGCTCTATGTGGTTTACGAAGGAATAAGGTGTCAAAACGTTCCTTGGTAGCGAGACCGCCTTTATATAGACTGCTTGTTGGTTCTTACGTTGCTTTCGACTTGTGCTCAGATAGTAATCGATTAATGCTATGTATTCTATAGCATGCTATATACTCTGTCCTTTCTGACTATCGCTCAATAGCCCAAACCCTTCAGCCTTTCCCCTTCCAGCTTCACACACACAAGGGTCATCGTTACACCAGCTGATATCCTTCCTTCTAATCCCCCTCGGCTGTATCTACCCACCACCTCTCCCCACCCCTCACTCCTAAAATTCCCTAATCAGTTCATCTCACTGCATGCTACTCTGTAACACGCAAATGAAACTTGGTGTTTGTCTTTAAGTTTGAAGCTTCATGGGGACAACCGTATACAAGCGCTATATAGATGGCGTCGTGTCATCAGCCCTACGACATGAATTGTACTCTCTTGCGATACAATAGATGGTTAGGCAACGGTCAAAAGGATAGGATAGGATATCTCAGTAACCGAGCTGGGGACACGCGTTGGAAAGTTTGAATTGGCCCTGTGCCCTACGGTGTAACAGAACGACATGCATGCATGCGTGCAGCACCTACCAAGCTTGGAAAGGGGTGTGAGGCTCCGTGTGGGGTTGTACCTGCGTTCTCATCATCGTTGTAGTGTAAATTGGGTTTGCGATAGGACAGAATAACTGACCGGATACCACTCAAGTGTGGTGTGGGGACACAGAAGTCTAAGCCAAATAAAGTTTTGGCCCGGTAGCACGATCAGAGAGAACGGTCGTCTCTGTCGCTGTTGCGTCGCCACGGCGCCACATGCAGCAGGAGAAAAAGAAAAGGAGGGAAAAGAAAAAACGAAGGTAAATATATCGCTCAATCAAGGAAACCAGCTCTGACCCCATCGTCCTCCGATCTGAACCCAACACAATGCACAACCCCGGCATCTGACTGCACTTGCAACTTCTGAACCTTGACTGAAGCCGTAGGATAACCAGTTGGCACCGATGTACCGGTTGCACCCGCGTTTTGTGAGCCAAGGCTGCATAAGGCTCCAACGCATGTAACCCAATCCGATCCTCTCGCCGAAAGCCAAAGTGTCCGTCACGTCGTGAAGTTGCGTAGCATTCCATGCAACCTGCAACCAGCCCGCCAGATTACAGGAAAAGGCGCAGGCCAAGAAACGCGAGGATGTTTAACTGTCGCCAAGAGCGGTGAGGCACTCAACAAGCGAACCCGCCAAGCCCGCGTCGCAACGAATCGGAAATGCTGTCGGGCTTCGTCATTTCTGGTTGTTTGTCGCTCTGAGGCATTTTCCAGACGCGACACGGAAATTCACGCAGGCAACCACAGGGGTAACAATTCCCTCTCAGCCCCACAGATCCTGGCTGGCCCGATAGCGAGATGGGAGATAGGCACTCTCCGTCTGTGTTCGCATTCACCGCCATTCACTCCCGAAATTTTCGCTTCACTACTCGCTCATTCAAAAACCCCCAATCCGTCGACCCTCCATCGCTCTCAAACAACCAACCCCCAGCCCTTCCTTGGCAACGCAAGAAGCCAAGAAGCCTCCACAATCACATCACACAAATCTCGCCTGTCGACGCGTCAACCCGTGATCGATACACGGTTACTACAGCTTCTGCCTGTCGTGTTATTCGTGTTATCCTCCACTACCACTCAACACCTCCGTGAACCCGCCTCGGGTCACCTCTCCCAGAAGCTGGCTGACTACATTTCCTTTCGCCTCCGCACTAGCACAACGGTGCTAGCTGCGCAGAAGCAGCGGATGGAACCTGCAGAACCTCCTTAGGACGACTAGCTTGGTAGAAACGGAGACTTGGAAACAGAGTCTCACGATTGGCAAGCAGAAATCGTCGTCGACAGCATACAGGAAGGCCGCTTGGTTACATTCAGCTCGTGATTCCCCCATCCCATTGATTCCGAGTCTTCACTGACATTGGATTTCGGTCGATGATAGGAAAACACATCATATCACATCACATCACATCCTCCGGCGCGCACAAACATACTCACCTCCCAGATCCAAGATCTTGTGGCGCTCCCATACCTACCCGAAACAAACAAAACCAACCAACCACCCAGACGCCATTCAGATACAAAGGAAACATGGAACCATCGCGGCTCTGGGCAACGATAACCGGGTTCAGAGGGCTAGCAGGTCTGGTTAAGCGGGATCAACACTACCAAGGTATGGATATACCTTCCCAACCCTCCATCAATTTACCCTCAAAACCAAATCCCACTGCTAACCAATCTCCCAACTCCTCCGCAGAATGGCAACGACTCCCCTACGCCACCGATGGATCCCCCCTCTCCATCATCAACGCCTTCGCGGGCATGGGTCCGCACGCAGCCATGGCGCATCTACAGACGGACACCAGTGGCTTGACGACAGCAGAGGCTATACATCGACTCAAGATCAGAGGGAGGAATGTCTTGTCATGCAAGAAGCCTGATGCGTGGTGGCAGCTGCTGTTGGCGGTGTTGCCTAATCCGTTTAATATCTTGTTGGCATTCATTGCGATTATTAGTATTGCAACGCCTGAGAGGAATTGGGTGAGTGTGATTTACTGTTGTTTGCTACGGTGTACAGGATGGGATGCTGATGAGATGTGATTTTGTGGCAGTCTACGTTTATCATCCTGGTGATTATGATCATCATCTCATGCGGGGTTCGATTTTGGCAAGAATACCGCAGCAGCGTCGCGGCGATCAAACTCCAATCCTCAGTCTCAAACGACGTTCTTGTCTGCCGACAATCCAGCATCCTCCCTCGTCCCTCTGCTTCCCCACAAATCAAAACAGATATTGCTACCAACACCAACGAAACAGCTATCTGCGCCAAAGACCTCGTCCCGGGCGACATTCTGATCATCAACCCCGGTGACGCGATTCCAGCCGATTGTATCCTGCTCGAGAGCACGCATCTCCGAGTGAGTCAGTCGAGTTTGACCGGGGAGAGCTCACCCGTCAGAAAGACGGATGGAAGTCAGAGCGAGAAGGACGTGGATGCCCTGGATGTTTTTGCGTTGGAGAATGTGTTGTTTATGGGGACTAGTGTGGTGAGTGGGAGCGGGGTGGCGATTGTACTTAGAACAGGAGATGGTGGGTTTTTTATTGTTGACTCTTACCGTTTTTCTCGTTTCTCGCTGACACGGGATATTAGATGCGATCATCGCGACAATCACCAAAGCGCTTAACAAAAAGCCACCCCTTAATGCTTTCCAACGTGGCATTAGAAATGTCAGCTATATGCTTATCGGATTCATGCTTGTCATGGTTCCTATCGTAAGAAAAACCCCTCCACCTATCCACCACAAACATCTCTCCCCACTAACGTCTTTGTTATCAATCACTCAGGTACTCGTCATTTCCGGAAAAGTGACGCATGACTGGAGAGGCGCAGCGCTGTTCAGCGTTAGTGTGGCAGTAGGCCTGGTTCCTGAGATGCTTCCTGCAATTGTGAATGCGAATCTCGCAAAAGGGGCATTCAGACTAGCGAAGAAGAAGGCGATTGTTAAGAGACTGGATTCTATACAGAATCTCGGCGCCATGCAGGTTCTGTGCAGCGACAAGGTAAGAATAGCAACCCACCACCTGCCACAAATAGGCAAACTGACCCACCCACCTCATCCAGACCGGCACCCTCACAAACGACAAAATTGCCCTCGCTTCCCACTTCAACACCTCCCTCCACCCTGACCCAAAGATCCTCCGCCTAGCCTACATAAACGCCTCCTCACAAAGCGGCCACCCCAACGCCATCGACAGTGCCATCCTCGCCTTCGCCGCTTCCGACGAATCCCTCCAAACCCCCCTCTCGCACACCAAAATCGCCGAAAATCCATTCACATTTGAGAACCGCCGCTCCAGCTGCATCGTCAAATACAACAGCACCAAGGAGACGAATGGGAAATGCGAATTAATCTTAATCTGCAAAGGAGCATTTGAAGAGACACTGAGCTTATGCGCGTGGGTTCAGGAAGAGGGTGAGGGCGAGGAGAAAGTGGCGTTGGATGCGGCGAGGAGGTCGGACTTGAAGAGGAAGGTCGAGGGCTTGAATAAGGAGGGGTATAGGGTTATTCTCGTTGCGACGAGGGAGATCTATTCGGCTACGGCGACAGAGGGCTATGACACCGAGACCCTCACGTCACTAGAATGCAACCTCACCGCCCACGGCATCCTCACATTCCTCGACCCCCCAAAGCCCGACGCCGCAGCCTCAATTGCACAACTCCGCGTACTTGGCGTGGAGGTTAAAATCCTCACCGGGGACACCCTCGGAGTAGCCCTCCAAGTCTGCCGCTCCCTCCGTCTCTCCTCTCCCGACTCCGACGAACCCCAAGCCATCACGGGACCGGACCTCGCGCGGCTATCACCAGGGACTGAGGAATTTGACGAGGCGGTTCGGAGGTGCATCGTCTTTGCTAAACTGACGCCTGCGCAGAAAGGCGAGGTGGTGATGAGTTTGAAGAAACGAGGGTTGTGTGTGGGAATGCTGGGGGATGGGATCAATGATAGTGTGGCGTTGAGGATGGCGGATGTGGGGATTTCGGTGGAGAGTGGAGCGGGTGTTGCGAAGGATGTCGCGGAAGGTGAGTAGTCGTCACACCCGGGGAGGGGGCGTGGGATTGGAGTGGATATTTTGACTGACGGAGGTTTATTGCAGTTATCCTCACCCAAAAGGAATTAAGCATCGTAGTTGACTGCGTCACCACCGGCCGCTTCACGCACGGCAACACGATCAAGTACATCAAAATGGTGGCATCTTCCAACTTCGGGAACGTCTTCTCCATCCTCGCCGCTAGCGCCTGGCTTCCTTTCCAACCCGTACGTCCCCCCCCCCCTTCTTAACTTTCCTCTTTTCTCCTCTTATTGACTCCCTGGGAATATGCTAGATGACGGGCCTCCAAATCCTGATCCAGAATCTCCTCTACGACATCTCGCAGATCGCGATCCCGTGGGATAAGATGGATAAAGAGTATTTGGAATTGCCGAGACAGTGGAATTCGAGGGATTTATTCCGGTTCATTGTCTTTCTGGGACCGTTGAGTTCGACGATTGATATCTGCACTTTTTGTCTGGGGTGGTGAGTTTTTTTTTAATTACCTTGTGCAATTATTATTCTAGCCTGTTGGGATCACCCGGGATTTTGAGCTGATGATGGGTTTTTTTTTTGCTTCGTAGGTTCTATTACAAATTTAGAAACCCCAATGATGCTGAGGCGGTTGCGAGGTTCCAGACGCATTGGTTTCTGGAAGGGTACGACTCCCCTCCCCCCCCCTTTCCTCAAACTAGAAAAGAAACTAACACCCCTCCAGCCTCCTCACTCAAACTCTAATAGTGCACCTCCTGCGGACCGCCAAAGTTCCCTTCATCCAACGGCGCGCAGCCCCTATCCTCTTCCTCTCGACCTTCTCGATCATGGCCATCGGGTTAGCAGTCCCCTACATCCCGCCGTTTCAGAAAGCGATGGCTATAGTGACCCCTTCACCGAGCTTTCTGGGGATTTTGGCAGCAGAGTTGGTGTTGTATTGTGTGGAGGTGCAGGTTGTGAAGGTGGGGTATATTTGGTTGTTTGGGACGTGGTTGTGATTTGTGATGCGAAAAGGGGTGTTGGAAGATGGGGAGGTGCCTTCAACGGTATTTTTTTTATTTCATTTGTTGGTTGAAATGACGAGGTTCCATTCAACATGGGACATCTTTCCGTACCTCTATTTCTCCTTCCCAGCTTCAGATGACCTATCTGTTTGTTTTCCTGGTTTCCGCAGCTTTTCCTTATGAATTTTTTTGCTCGTCATTCGCTCATGTATCCCACTAGTCTATCCCACAACAAATTGAAAATTTTTTTCTCTCTCCTAGCCTTCGGCCTTGGAAAAAACAGAGGGGGGTATCCTAAGTACTGGGCCAAAAGCGACTCGTATAGCCGACGTTTCGTGATTCCCATTGGTCGCAATAGCGCGTCCTCGAGAGATTTTTTCCTGTCCATCCAATCCAAGTTGGATAATCCGCAGTGTAGCCCAGCATGCTGTCTACAAGTTACGTTTTTGTGTAGATTGTGGAACGGAATTGATTGTTGTTGTTGTTGTTGTTGTTGACGCTATGCATGTACTCCGTACACAAGCGAAAGAAGAACAACACAATGCACAGGCTACCTTAACACAGCGGCCACAACGAACATCCAATAGAGATCATAGCGGGAATGTATCATGAGGCATCCAAATATCCTAATACCCGAACAAAGGAATGACCACATCTCTATTCTACCCAACAACAACTCCAACATCTTCAGACTCATCGAAACGAGATCCTTATCTACCTGAGATACCTCCTTCCGCAGCCAACATACTCCTGAGCCAAAAACGCCTGGAATTCCTGTTGTATAAAGTTAGCTTCTATGCGCCGTGTGTGAGATTTCGATTTCTTCAGTAATTTCTTACCTTCAATTTTTCGGTACGGGATGGCGGACTCGCGCCCAGGGAGATTTGGATTAATTGTTTCTTTTTCTTTTGGAGGGATAGGACGTACTGCATGGTTGTTAGTAGGGTTAGTGATGGACATTTCAAGTGCGTTGCAGGGTGGTTATTGCAGACCTCTTCGATGGACGACTCGACGATGTAGCGAACCGCAATGACTTCTTTCGTCTGTCCGATCCGGTGAACTCTATCCAGTGCTTGTTCTTCGGCCATGGGGTTCCATTGTGGTTCCATGAGGTGGACGCGCGATGCTGCCGTAAGATCCAAGCTGTTCGCCGCTATGTCAGCCATTCCAGATCCGATGGCATCGAAAACACATGAACAAGGGAGAGACCTTACCCTACTCCAGCACTTCCGATAGACGCCAAAAGCACGATGCAGTTGGGATTTGTGCGGAAGTTCTCGATGGCTTTTTTTCGTTGGGAGTCGGATTTTCGACCATCGAGACGGGCAAAAGTGATATTTTCGGATTTTAGAGCGAGCTCGATTAGGTCGAGCAATCGGGTCCAGCCGGAGAAGATGACACTGTACGAGCTGTTAGAATATTCTCCTATTAGGAAGTGGAGGGGCAAGCAGTACCTTTTAATGGGTTCAACAGTAGACTCTGTTTGATATGTACGTAAATTATCCAAAAGGGCCAAAATCTTCGACGATGGCTGATAGTCTTCCATCGCTTCCATCGATTCCGGCGTCTGTGCTCCTGAATAACACTCATCTATCGGAGTTGTATTTCCTGCGCACAGCGGACAAGTTCTTGTCTCAGAACTGCTGTCCTCTTGACCTTTTAACGCACAAGAGGCACAAAGAACATGGAAGCAAGAAATACTACACTGCGAGTCGTCAGCTGCCCCTGGCTCGCAGATTTCGTTTCCGCACATTTCACACGTCGCCGCTTCCTGGAATAGAGAGTCTGTGTAGCCTGCTTCTTCAAAGCTCTTTAGCCTTTCTCTCGCTTCTGCCGAAAACAAGTCCTTGCCGTGGTTGCAGATTTGTTGGAGTCTTAGAATTGCCTGGAGGATGTTGAAAGACTTGTCGTTGTCAAATACATGGCTGATCAACTCCAGCGAGTTCGTCCGGAAACGCTCGTAGAGCTGCCGCTCACTGGCGTTGAGTATTACCTGCCGGGTCTGGTTGACTCGAGGAAGTAGTTGAATATCACTGTAAACGCCGGCTTTGGTTCTCCGTAAGGTAATGGAGTTGACAAGCAGCCGTAGTTTCTTTATGCCAGTTTCTGCACCGGACCTGATGGGATTGGCTATATGGTGGCTGAATGAGGGTTGCCTGTCGAAGGGAAAGACCCCAAGAAAACGGAGTAAAGAGCCGAAGTCATCGATTCGGTTTTGGATCGGGGTGCCTGTCACACACCATCGATGACGAGACTGAAGGGAGCATACAGCCTGTGACCTTTTCGTTAAGCGATCCCTAATTACGTGAGCTAAAATCGTTCTCATGAATTAGACTGTGATGTATCTAATCAGGCTCTTGAGCTATACTCGCCTTCATCCAGTACTATGCGAAACCACTCGCAGGACTGTAGAAGACCATGTTTGGGCGTTGAGCGCTTCGATCTGCCAAAACTCTCCGCTGTCAACGTGTCATAGGTTGTAATGACAACATCATAGGCCATCAATTTCGACGCGTCAGTTTCCCTATTATCTCCGTAGTATAAATGGAACTTGATGGCTCCTGGTTTGATATGCCTGAGCACGAGAGTAAGCACTATAACTCTTACCCCCCATCCGCTGATTTTGGTACGAGATACCTATTGATTTGTTCATCCCATACCGATAGCGCTAATCGCGTTCACATATTCATTAGTGTGTGCAAAGTAGTGTGACCACATAAGACATACTGGATTTGGGAGTTATGATCAATGTTGCTCCAGTGATGGTGTCACGTGCGCTTTGCTGCTGACGTAAATTGTCAATGGTCCCAGCAATAAGAGCAAGGATGGTAAGCGTTTTGCCGAGGCCCATCTCCTGTTCTCATGTTAGCCAAACCTACACGGAATGACTGGGGTCAAGCAACAGAAGTTTAAGGAATGGATTGCAGACATCAGCGAGTAAACCCCCTAGACAAATGGGTGGCCTGTCTTTTCTACTTGACCCGGTCACAATGTTTCGATACCTGAATGGGACGAAGTATATAAGCAGAGAAATCGCGCCAACAAGACATAGGTTGAACTCTTACGTTTTTTGGCCGTCTCTTTCAAAAACTTCCCACAAAGTGTCAAAGTCTGTATCCCCGATTTTACCGCTTTCCTTTTCAACCAGCATTGCGAGGCCTTTTTCTTGGTGGCTGCGAAAGAATTTGAAGTGAGAAGCTGAAGCTTCTGACATCCATTCCGACCACAGGTCTAACTAGAGCGACAAATGAGGAGACATGGGTAATCGAAAACGTTGAAGGGATAATAGATAGATTACGCACCTCATTAAGGGTGTCACTAAACGTAAGCTTGCCTCTACCTTGGAGTAGCTTTGCGGTCCCCGAGCAGACTCGAAAATATCGTCGATCTCCTCCGCAGTTATGTTTCGTTGCTTCGTGTTTAGGCCTTCCGCCGCAGATGTCGACGCAGTGTAGTGGGGAATTGTTATTTCTGCTCCCGGTCTTTTTAGGTAGTGTGGGTTATCGTAGACGATGTTTTCATCCTGGAGCTCGGGATCTGGATGTTGCAGGAAAATATCATGCTTTGAGAGTAAGTCACCCACGGCATCGATTTCTTCTTGAAGCCCATAGGTGATAACATTGACCTCTCGGCACTTGGTTGGTTTTGACGAATCATCACTGGCACTGCATTCCTCTGCTAGGATGAAGGCCTCGAAATGTACGGTGAACTCCGAGAGCTTGATCAACGCAATCGATAGAGAGCGGTCTAATAGGCCCAGGTATTCTGCAGAATCGTTTCGATGTACGGTTGTCATTTCTCCGTGTACTTTAAATGTGACTTTCGTTTTAGCCGTTGCTGTATCTATGGTGACGCCTGCTGATATTTTCACGGTTCCCGTGCGTATCTGTGAATCGGTTATTTTCATTCAGAAAATAAATTCAGCCAACAAGCACTTACCATCCCAAAGCAGATGTCATAGTCTGGGTATTTTGGATTTGTCCCACCGGCCGTGTCACTGCCAGTCATTATAGTGTCTTCGAGCTCATCTGTACATAGGTTTTGTCTATTAGCATAATATAAGATCCATAGAGCTCGGACTTGTAATAAACACTTACCCACGACTCTTTCCCCTTCCAAGTCTTCTATACGCTGAGCAGTCTGTCCCACGTCAACTCCATTTAAAGCCGTGAAATCTTGCCGTATCCATTCGAAAAACCCTTGAGCCTCAACGTGGTTAGCAGAAATGGATTGTGGAACAGCAGAGATTGTCTGAGGTCCGAAAATCGGTTGGCTTGCAGGCTGGAAGAGATAGTGATCAGGCACGGAGTTTGCACTTTCGTATGCATCATGTTGATATGGATCTGAGGTTCCAAAATCATAAGGTTCAGTTAGGAAGGAGGGAAAGGAAGACTGAGGAAAGCCACCGGGTGATGGCAATGCTGGAAGGATATCCGACGGATAGTCTTGAGAGTAATGGGGTAAGTTCCGGCCGAGCATATCCCAATTAATGAAGCTATCGTGGTCGGGAGTCGAAGTTTCGTTCGCAACCCGCTGCTTTTTGTAGAATGGGAGACTGGACTCGTCGGTGATGACCTCGTTCCATCCTGTGCGCTGCCGCTTGGTCGCAACAACTTGACTTTCGCCGATGAGGATGTTGTGATTTTCGGCACTCATCTTTCTGGCCACTGTAGGTAGAGAAGAGAGACGTTGGCGTGAATGGATTTTGGTCGTACGTCGTTGTCTTGAAGTCTCGGCGCGGCCTTTTCGAGTCTCTCTCAAGGCACTAGGCTCCGTAATGCAATCCACTCAGATCATTATAGGTGAGTTGCGAGCTCTGGTTATGCGGGAGCGACGTTAAGCTAAGCCTTCTGTGAGGTGTCGGTGAAGTAGCCTTGAGGCGGTGAGGTAAGGCTTTATCTTGGGGCTGTGCCTGCGAGCAAATAGCCCTCTTGGAACCACTCGCCTCGGGTCCTGATCAGAGTCGCCACGTAGGATGACAGGTGTATCTAGGATAGTTAAGCCAATAGGATACAAATCAGCGCGATCAAATGCAAGGAAAAATGTGTGTGAAAATTCTGCGGCGGCGGAGCAATTATTCTATGCAAGGCGAAATCACCGCCACTTCACTGCCTCTACTTAGCAACCTTGTTGTCGCAGTGCTTCGCCTCGCGAGTCTGCATGCAAGACGACCGAGGAATTGCCTTGGAACCTTTACGGTGCACGCAACAAGAAATGGAAGGGTCCATCCAACAAAGAAATAGGGTAGAATAGTCAGACAGAAGAACGTGAACAAAGCAGTCACAGGCGGAACGACAAAGCAGGCTGCAATATGCTCACTGGCCAACATCCAGTCTCTCATGGAGGCGTTGCGCCTTTGTGAGATCACTTTGAGTTGATCCTATTACAGTTACATTGAGCGGGGTCGCGTCATGCCGCTTTAGTGTACCTCACACAGCCCCGTAGAATTCGATGCGGCTGAGCTGGCGCGCGGGGCTACAGATTCCGGTATTTGACCATGCCTCGCCCATTTCCTTTCCGATCCATCAGCTCCGCATTCCATCTCCCACGAGCGCCTAGTTTCGCAACTCTACGGAGTAGCTATCCTAACTACGTAGGTCTGCCTACAAGATCGCAACGACGTCGAAGATGGCAGCAACCTCACCTGTCAACGATGCTTTCGAATCTGCAAGGAAGGACTTCTTGGATAGCACAGCGTGCAGGGATGGATACGACTTTGCAGGGTTCAAATCCATCCAAGACGTATACGATGAGACAGATAGAATCCAAGAGGAGCAGGCCAGGAAAGGAGCGCTTCGTAACTTGAAGAAAATCCAACCGTATCTTTCTCACCTAGAACAATACTCCGGAGTGATCGAAACGTTTGTCCAGGTGAAGTCTGATGTCCTTGCGCTGATCTGGGTATGAAGCTCCGTCGATTGAGCAGCTCTTAGGCCAATGCTGATCCTTTCAGGGCCCGATTAAACTTTTACTTCAGGTCTGCATGAACGATAAGTTCCGCCGTAACCCTTGGCTAACTCTCTACAATAGGTTTCTTCTACATATGTCAAAGGCTACGATAAGATATTAGAAGTGATGGCTCAGGTAGGCGATTGCCTTCCGCAGTTCAACATGTACACAGAGCTTTTCAAAGGGAGCCCTCGAATCCTCCATGTTCTCTGTCTCTTCTATAAAGATATCTTAGACTTTCACTCGACAGCGTTGAATTTTTTTAAGCTCAAAGGTATACGCCTCTAGATCCCCTCCTCGGTGAGCTGACGCTAATACTCTCAAAGGGTGGAAGATCTTTTTCGAGTCTCTTTGGCCATTTTATGGAGATAAGATCTCAGTAATCATGGTTAACATAAGCCGCCATAAAATCCTGATGGACAGAGAAGTGACCCTGGCATCCATTACCGATGCGTTTGCGGCGCGTTCTCTGGCCCTTGAGGAGTATGAAAAAAACCGTTCATTTCGAGAGCAACAGCAACTTGAATTCTTCAGGATCTCCTTGTCACCGAAGTTGTACGACCTAGAGCTCGTTAGGATAGCAGAGACGCGGTGTCGGCACACTGGACACTGGCTGGACAACGAAAAAACTTTTCAGACATGGTTCGACCCAAATTCTCAATCTCCTCCCGTGCTTTGGCTATCGGGAATTCCTGGAGCTGGTAATTTCCTTCCTGTCCGGTGCAATATGGAGAAAGCTAACGAATTGAAGGCAAGACATTCCTATCAGCCCATGTTATCCAACGGGCAATGGAAGAGAGGCGAACGATACTTTTCGCTTTCCTCAGCTACAACCATGCCGAGACAGCCACCAAACTCAGTATACTGCATTCGTTCATGTTTCAGCTTCTCCAGGACCATCAGCAACTACGCGCAATTCTATTAAAGGCCAACGAGTCAAATTTTCGACAGCTTCAGAGCTCAGCCAAATTTGTTAGCGATCTCCTTCGAAATGTGTTATCGTCAATCGTGGGAATCACATTCGTCGTTGTCGATGGCCTTGATGAGATTGATAAAACCGAAAGGCAGGATCTTTTGAAGATCCTACTGGAACTATCGGATGGTTGCTCCAATTTGAGGTTGCTGATCAGCAGCAGGGCGGAGGCTGACATTTCCAGAATCATAAAGCCTTGGGCGGAAGTTTTGCCCATTGGCAACAAGAACCAGCAAGACATCAAACTCTACGTGGATTCAATGTCCAATGAGCTGTTGGGCGAAATCGACATCGATCCGACCACAACTGTAGAGATCACAAAGTTGATACATCAAATCCCCAAAAGAGCTGAGGGTAATCGTATCCCCAGCGTTTGTCACCGAAGGCACATAGCTAACCACACATATAGGAATGTTTCTATATGCGAGACTAGTAATGTACAACCTAAATGGCCTCACTAGAATTGAACAACTGCGAAAGGAATTACAAAACCTCCCTAATGGTCTTAACGAAGCGTAAGTGCCGCCGAAGCCAATTCCAGAATCTAATGAAGTCTTTAGCTAAACATTTTCTATGCAGGTATGGCCGAGTTATTGCGCGTATAGAGCAACTTGGATCACAAGAGAAGTCTGACGCGATCTCCATATTACGGTGGATCTGTTGTGCCACAAACCCCATCAGAAAGGAGGAACTTGAGCAGGCACTTATGATCCGACCTGGCGACAAGTCACGATCGAGAGAACAAGTTCCTAAGAAGCATGCTCGAGACGTGCGGTCCCATAATCGAAACCCAGGGTGAACTTGTTGTTTTTGTTCATTTTACTGTTAGAGAGTGAGTGAATCACCTTATCCGTAGCGGAACGTCCGTTGACCACGCTTCTACCAGGTACCTCGTTTGCCAGCAAAGCCATTACTTCATCAGGGAGGCAGCAGCGCACAGGCACATAGCGTCCATTTGCATGTCGTACCTCAGTTTTGACTGTTTCGACCAAGGCATTGACGATGGTGCCATCGATGACTACATCCTAGCTGGGGAGTATGTGTTACAGGCATACGCAGAATCGCATTGGCTGGATCATGTGAAGGCTGGTGCCCAAAATATGATCGGATCGCCCTCATTCGAAGAACTTTGTCGTGCAGTTCTTGATTTCGTAGATGTAAGGGGAAATCCAGCATTCGATAACACGGCGCCGACTGGTAAAAGCAATGCTACTGCTTTGGGGCCATTTCGGCGGCAATGGCCAGTAGTCTACGAGTGGCTACGAAACTTGGATGCATTTGCTATGCCAGGGCAGCAGCAGCTCAGCATTCAAGATGGTAATTTCCCAAGTCTTTTTGCTAAACCACCGAGGGTGATTGGTGGCGCTGACTGTTATCTCAGGGGAGGACGAAGCAAGTCAGGACCCATTATTGATAACACACTCATCTCTCCGTATTCGACGACGATTCGATGCACTCGCCAATTCCTGCTGCACTTCTAGAAAGCACCTTGAGAAATGCCATTGTGCTACACTACAAAAACACTATGGCGCTCGGCTTTTCAAATGCACCAATCCTAGATGCAAATACTTCAGAACCGGATTCGCGTCAAATCCGGAAAGAAAAAAGCACGTCAAGCTTCATGAGCGACCTTTCAGATGCGACTTGTCAGTCTGCGATTTCTCGATTATGGGGTTTCCCTCGCAGAAGCAATTGAACCAGCATATGATGGAGTGTCATCCGAAGGATGATTCGCCATCCAATACACAGAAGACAGAGCCAACCTATCAGGCTCTGAATCCCAGCAATCTTGAGCAAGTATTGTTTGACGCTATCGAAGCTAGAGAGATGGCATTCGTACGCAGCCTGCTCGACGAAATCCCAGACCCACCGCTCGATAGGTTGATGCGGATAGCATTAAAAGATAGATCGCCAGTTCTTGTAGAGCTTTTGCTTGGACTCGTAACCGACATCGAGAAGCGTAATATGTTTAGCAGCAAGGCATTTGACCAAGCAGTGCTCGGGGACTCTGCAGAAATCGTTCCATTGTTTTTCAATGGTATCGCCGAAGTGGGGAAGATCTCTTCTGATGTCTGGGTAGACATCTCAGTTGATATCGCCCGGCTGCTAATGGAGCATGGCGCGGACGTGAGTGGCATTCCTTCTCATGTCTGGTACCGGATTTCGGCCGACGTGGCCCGGCTGCTTCTTGAGTATGGTGCAGATGTGAACAGCATTCCTTCTGGTGTCTGGACAGGGATCACAGTCGACAAGGCCCAGCTACTTCTTGAACATGGTGCGGATGTGAACAGCATTCCTTCTGATGTCTGGAGATATAATTCAGTCGACGTGGTCCGGCTGCTTCTTGAGCATGGTGCGGATGTGAACAGCATTCCTTCTGGTGTCTGAGGATATAATTCAGTCGACGTGGTCCGGCTGCTTCTTGAGCATGGTGCGGATATGAACAGCATTCCTTCTGCTGTCTGGATAGGGGTCACAGTCGACAAGGCCCAGCTACTTCTTGAACATGGTGCGGATGTGAACAGCATTCCTTCTGATGTCTGGAGATAT
>JAJDMY020000709.1:0-17075 GCA_022345705.2 Sabuloglossum arenarium | reverse complement strand
CCGTATCCCAGATCTTAACCGTTTTATCATCGGATGCCGATGCGAGCTGCTTATCGTCGTGCGAGAAGGCCACTGACATGACACAGTCGCTATGACCCTCGAGCGTCTGGAAGCAGGAGCTCCAATCATCTTGCATAGCCGGCTTGGCGGTAATCCATTCTGGCTCCTCCTGCTTGAACAATTCTCTCATTAGGCTGCAGGCCGGACTGAATACGAGTGCTGATGTATACACCTGGAGAGGAGTGTTCTCTATTGCCCACTTGTGGTACCGAATAAATCGGTGAGCATCTCGAACTAGGTCGATCAATTGTGATGCTTCTGCCTTTCCCTAGAGTGCTGTTAAAAGACTTCTTAGATAGTAAAATAGCACTACTGGTTTTAAAGCTAACCTGAAGTAAACCCTTGAGCTTGGCCATTGAAAGTACTCCCTCCGATATGCTCCTGCGAAGGCTAAGACCCTCGAGCCAATAAAGATATTTCTGTCTCAGGAACTTATCGACCACACCTCCGTCTTGGAGGTCGTCCCTGTGTTTCGCGCTCTTACTGGAATCCCAATCACACAAATGATCAACCCAGTAAACGCACGAATAGTCTGCCACAGCTAATGGGTCTGGGTCTGGCTGTTCGACCTGGTCGATGGGAAATCCAGGGGCGCATAATCCGTATATGTCGCGTCGTAGTGTGCTAGACATGACTTGCAGTGATCTCGAGAAGATCGTGTAGTGTACGTCTTCAGTCCCAGACAAAAAGATTTCGTTGTGTGCCTTGGTGAGCAAAAAGTCCTTCGCTGACTGATGCACAAAATATATCGTATATTCTCGAGTGGCTAGGAATGAACCACACAGCCCTATAATCTCCAGTAACTCGAGATGGTCGGAAGTATCCTGTAGAAGCTCGATAAGATATATTAGTTTATTCAGCGTGATAGGCTGATAAACAATCGTCACTATGGAGAGGATTTGCTTGCAGAGATTGACATCGTCGATATCCTCCATGTTGCATATCTGGTCCATCATTCGCTTGTAAAGAGAATCAAGTCCAGGTGGGAACGCATCTAGCATCGCAACTGTCTTCCTGCGTGAGATTTTCTCAAGATTCTGGCAGGTTAAAGCCACCCAGAGGAACGTATCGTTTGCATTCGAGGACAAATGGTCTCGAACGGCGCTTTCTGTTTTATCGTCGTACTTCTTTAGCTGTGCCAATCGAAGCACTTTATGCTGGATATATTTGCTAACAGCAGCGGAAACAAACTCTGCGTTTAACTCGAGAGACAGCTTTGCTTTCTGTCCTAGTTGCTCCTCGATGTTCGCCCAATTGCGACTCGAAACGATCCAGTTGACATGAGGAGATGTAGATGAGATCTGAACAATGAAGTCGAGAAGTTGCGGCAAGTCTGTCTGGCATTCGTCAAGCGCGTCAATGATTAGGTAGGTACTCTTCAAGCTTGGGTCTTGCAGAATAGTTGTACAGATCTCAGATAAGGCAACCCATGCATTTACATCCTTGAACAGCTCTTTACCCGCATGGTCGTACTTCTTCCGTATGTGCGAGATGAGTGATGGCTGCTGGTCGACGATCAAGTAGATCAGGCTACGCAGCACGGCCTTAGCGTTATTGATCCGCGAGTCGGTGCCCTGGCAGAAGAAGAAAGACAAAAGGCCGGTTTTGACAGTCGACTTCTTCAACTCGTCGATAATCCCACAAAGCAACATCGTCTTACCTTTGCCAGGATCGCCCTTGATCCAGAGCAGTCGGCTCTGCTGGTCGTGGTGCCATCGTTGGAAGTCAACATTATCAAGGATCCATCGGTACGAGTCTTGGAACAGGCCGCCCTTGGTCTCCTCGATGCGCTTCTTGTCGTCTCGGGGATCAGTCACCTGCAAGTCCATCAAACATTGACGGTCCCTCTCATCCATCTTGTATGTATAAGAATTGCTAGTTGCAGTGCTTAAAACTCTCAGCTGAGTTCTATCGATTGCGTTGGTTCACAGATGACTGAATCTGAATACCTGACATGTCCTTCCCATCTCATCAGCTCTCCCAGTAACCTTTTAAATCCGTTATCTTCTGCGGAGCCAAACTTAACCATGTCTCTATGGTTGGCGTAAATGCTGATCGGATTATAGCCTTCAAGAGTGGCTGATTCCTTAGATACGACTTTCCCAACCACAGGCAAAGGCAGTTCTTCGAAGAAGCATGTGACCTCGAGATGCCTGCCGCCTTCTCGCAGCTCTCGAATCATTGCCCAAAACCTGACTTGAATGGACTCGAGGAACTGATCATCCGTCTCTAAGATTTTCAACAGCGACTTGTTGGTAGACTTCACGAGACCAAGAGCCGAAGCCGGTATGTTGGCCCAGTCAGCCATCCAGGCTCCCTTGTGAGGAGTACCCATGAATATGATGCCTTTGATGTGATTGAATATGCCCCGAAGATGATCTTCGGGGTTATTTCGCGAGAGCAGAATAGCCTCCTTGCAGACAAGCCCGCCCAGGCTGTGAGCGACAAAAATGAGGGGACGGGATGATGCATTGCAACAAGCTCTGTCTGTCGTCAAATCATTCAGAAGGTTCATAGCATGATCAATCAGCCGATTTGATGATGCAACCGATTTTCGCACTATGTATGCGTTGTAGCCGTAAGTGAGTATGCGAGCTTTACTGAGCTTGGGCGGGAGGAGCGTCTTGGGCCAGGGTGTGAACTGTCCATGTGCGGTCCAAGTACTGTCCCGATTCCCGGTCAAACCATGGATAAAGCAGATATCTATCGTGGCTTCGGAACAGTCGTACAACACTTCAACTCCATCCGGGAAGGAGGAAACCGGCGGAGGGCTCTCCGAAGACAGCCCGGAGTATTCTCTCTCAGGGTGTGATTGCAGCGGATTTGGTAGGGTAGGGTCGCCGCTCCTTTCTCGTGATTGATCACTTCCCGACGGGTTGTAGGCAGTTTGAGGCAACTTCCGCCTTGGATTCAAAAATCCCTTGACTTTCTCCATCATCCAAGGTACGTTGTAGAATCAATCAGAAAGAAGTGCTCAGGATGAAGTGTAGACTATCGCTATCATGCCAACAGATGTGAGCTTCCTCTGTGAGGCCGGAAGACCAAGGGCCTTACCCAAAAAACAGTCCTCACTAGGCGAGTATTTCCCACGAATATATGCAAGGTAAGATCAAAGATATCGTCTCTGAAAGAATGGTAATGAAGATTGCGCAGGCAATGGGAAATGGCGTACACAATCGGGCAGGAACCAGTTGGCGAGGAAAAGGCGGGGTCGTGTTCAGCTGAGAGCAGCGAGCCATCCTTTCAGCGTGACTGGCCGCTGCAGCGCATCGTGAATGGACGGTTTGTTGCCCAATAGCCAATGTCATTCTGTAGCTGTTCACTCCCGAGCCTTACAGTAAAAGCTCGCTTCGTTTTTGCCGTTTGGTAGTTAGTTATAGCCTTCCGTAATAAAGTGGGGCTAAGATTCTGAGAGAGAGTTTGAGGGTGAAGCCGATTTTGCAAGCGTTGGCTATCATACTCTACATCTACTGCCTCCGAAGTAGACATTGTTGCAAGCAGTTGCTGCCACAGGTCTTCAATCTTATAGCTAAATATATTTTGCAACATCGCTTGCAGCTGACTAAGACTCGGCTGGGCCTGGCTGCACATCTTCAAAACTGTTACTTGCCAACCGCACACCAGTGTAGTCAAGTTATATAACTGGACTTTATCCAATAAAGGCTCGTTATCCAAGCTGCCGACGATGGAGACTTCTAGTCGAGTTTTTCTCCGATTCACCAATACCAACGTCCCCGGCGACGCACGAACAAGGCACTTGGCACTTGCCTCCGCCTTCTCTTCTAGCATCCTCGACCGCGATTATAACCCTGCCTTGATAATATACACATTCCATGCGAATACGACTCGGAAGCGACCAAAACGTTATGGATGATAGTAGACTTCAACGTCATTGACCGAGGATTGAAGCCCGATGACATTCCAACCTCTTCTTATAGGGCTAGTTTCCCAGCTGGGATCGACGATTGGTAGATTCCCTTAGACATTGTGTTTCCATATGACTGATTGCTTCAAGGAAATTCGTGAAGATAAACGCTAACGTCATGCGGGCGAGTCGATATTATCCGTGGGGGGGATGACAAAGAGAGACTGGCTCGCAAAGAAACTGAGAATGATAGCTCTAAGAGCTATTGCAGTCAGTGATCGAGCTGGCACCATTCAGGGCGATTGAAGTGCAAGGCAAAGGGTGCACTTCTAGGCATGATCATAGGAGACCGCAGGACTTTGCAAGTTGAATGGGTCGATCAACGGTTCGATGCAAACAAGTTAATACAAAGAGTGCTCTTAGATTCTCACAGCCATTATGGATGAACGAACCCAAACTAAGAAAGGAAAGAAAGAGTGATTTGAATTTTGCATATAAATTGCGATAGATAGTTGAAGTCAGCTCCACATCATGGTTGGTTTTCACCCCAAATTGTTGCCGAGTGAGCAACACCGCCCTATGCTCGCGCGAACGAGGTGAGCGAGTGAATCCCAAGAGGCTTCCCAACCAAGCAAGAATAGGTACCACCACACCAAATTTTGTATGCAAAGTAGTTCTGCGGCTTTTCTAGACCTTGATATATCACCAATAACATCGCCATTTCGAAAGTGAATGCTGATAACAGGGACAACCGCGTCGCGAAAGCGGTTCGACATCATTCCTAATAGAAATTACTATGAGAAGCAACGTATCAGGACCAGGAAAGATCTTACACAATGCTATACTCCTCACGACCACAATCACTTTAATCTCGAAAGACTCAGCCAGCCAGAAAATTTACGAACACTGCCTACAAACTACTTGGGTAGATATGGGTCACCATTGTTTGAAGACCGACCTGGAAGAAACAGAAAATACCTTTCCCTCTGTTATGAGCCAGAAGATATCAAAATACTCAAAAGGGCTTTCCGTATAGAAGATATCGAGGACATCCATATGGTTCATAGAATAAAACAGGACTTGGATAGTCCTATTTCAAGAATTAAAGCTGCTCGTACCGATGCTGATTGGCATAGTCGTGCAGCTGATCTTATAACGTCTATTTGGGAACGGTCCCCGGATGTTAGGAGAATGATGGAAGTTCTTTTGGATTTGATAGCACTGAGCGATGGACGCTGGGTGAGAGCATTAACAGAAGATTTGTTTCTCCCCTCTCAGAATGGACCTGCAATACCTCAAGACTTGGTGGTGACGATCCATCCTGAAGCAGTCAGAAATGTTTCATGAAAGAAAATGTTCACACACCTCGGAGCTACTGGGTGTCCACCTGAGAGAGTTATTAATCAATTGTGGACGTCTTATTTACAACACGATGGAGCATCCAACTTGGCTGCCTCGAAAGCACATCTCAGCTACTTATATTGGCATTATGCGGATATGAATAATACTAGGTTTTCACGGCTCTGGCTTTACGATAGTCGTTTAAACAGGGTCATGTCTCGGCAGAAGGTCATATATCTGCCATCCGACGACGAATATGGTCCTCGGGAGCTGTTGAAAGCTGTGCCGGACCACGGAACCCCCAGACGATTCGTTCCTGAGTGTCCCGTGTCGTACGTCAATACTGAGTATATAGAGTTGTTTCCTTCATCTACTCGGCGGCATGACTTATCCTGGTTGGACTGGCTGCAAACGGCTCTCGGAGTATGTCGTATACCCCGGCTGAAATGTGACGCAGGGTCATTATCGCCCGAAATCCGACATAGTATTCAGTATCGACCAGAAAAGATTATCGGAACTTTGAGCATGCATTAGGCAACTTACAGGAGAGGGATGAACAATCATATTGAGGAAGAGATATCCCGAGCAGAAGTTACATGTGTGGATGGCCCGCTGGCAGTGCTGTCGTGTACTTACTTTCCATTGCCAGACTTGACGCAAAAAGCTCGGGAATTTGGAATTATTCGAGGCTTTCCGTTCCTAAATGT
Source organism: Sabuloglossum arenarium (assembly GCA_022345705.2). NCBI lineage: Eukaryota > Fungi > Ascomycota > Geoglossomycetes > Geoglossales > Geoglossaceae > Sabuloglossum > Sabuloglossum arenarium. Next base: position 11,102 of record JAJDMY020000709.1, on the reverse strand, counting down.
TACTGGTCTTTCTGAAGAAGACAGAGCATTCGAAGAATGGAGTTTTCTTGCGAGATTTGGCGTCAGGTTCGAAGCTAATCTATCTTTTTACCTGGACATTTTACGACAGCACGAAGCCCGAAGGCATCAGTCTTGGAACTTCGACACCAGAAAAGGCATTCTCAAGACATACGAATTGGTTGCAGATCACTGTAATGAGATAAACAGGGCCATGCTGTTGTAAGTCATAATCCACTTGCAGAAAGCATAACATTAGGTTGATCAATCACAGTGAAAATTTCCATCGAGATAGCCTAATATTGCACCCATGCGCATTTCAACCAAGTCCCACAACAGCTAGTTGGCTTGACGCCCATAGTTGCGTATGGCGGGGTCCCGAAAACCTCCTAGATAAGATACCGTTAGCTCCTGTCTCTTCATATCGGAATAACCGAAAATTGGTTCGCCTTTTTTGCGAGATTCTGGGTATCAAAAATGCGAACTGGAATGATTATATGGATATGCTCTTGAAGCTCAGGAGAAACCAAGTTTCGTCGCCTGACCCATTTGATAAAATACTGCAGCTATACGAGCTACTTTCCGAAAGCAGGATGAGCAATGAAGACTGGGGGTCGCTCATGTAAGTTAATACATATCAAGGACTTGAGCAGTCTCTAATAAAATGTCTTCAGAAATACCTTCCAGAATGAACGCTTGATCTATGTTCCGACTGGTCCGGCGTGGTTTGCGCCTTCTCAGTGTCTTTGGACCAGTCCTGTGCCAATTGAGGGCAAGGCGATTATCGGCAGCTCGTACCCGGAAGAGCTCAAACCCTTCTTTCTTGAACGTTTGAGAATATCTCCGGCTTCTCTAAGCACGCTTGTGGAAGGACTCAGCTCTCTGGCCCAAGGACAGCCCTCGTTAGCTGATGTCAAGCAGATGATTTGGGCAATCAACGCAATGGACCCGAAAGAGGGTGATTTGGATCCTCTCGTGCTTTGCAATATCCTTCCTATTAGAGCGGCTGGATCTAGTTCAGGTGGTAGGATATCCCTGCAAAACTGCCAGAGAAATTTCGTTGCCATTGATCGAACGAAACTCGCGGACATCTTCAGGGGACATGTTGCATTCATGGACTTCTCTCTGGAAGAAGTTCGACAATTGGATCCTTTTTTGCAGGCCCTGGGACTGAGCAAAAAGTATTTGTCACGCGTTTGTATAGAAGAAACAGCCTGCAGTGAAGATGGGGTGTTTGATGTGATCTTGACAGAGAAATTCAAGGGTAGAGCTTACGACCTCCTCCGGTAAGAGAAAATATCCCAATAGGAGCAGAATGTTGACAAGAACTACAGCTGCGCCGTTTCCAATCGAAGTCCACTTGCTCTTAGAGACCCTCGACTGCTCTATAATCAACTTTTGGCAACCTCAGTCCTGAAAACAGACGGCATATCGACTCAGTATACAATTCAACAGGATAATGGAGATAGAATAGGACCAATAACACGGGACACTGGTTACGTGCATATCCGGGAGCGAGATCGTATGTGGCAAATATTAGTTCCGCGAAACAGACATACCATGGAAGTCTGTTTTGTAAGAGAACTCCCAGACGCTCTAACAAAACTGTTCCAAATCACCCCGCTAGCCCGAGAGAACATTAGTCACGTCCTAAACTCCAGTATTTTGGTAATAGACGACCTCTTAGAACATGCAGGAATTGGAAAAGTCCCAGGCATGGAACCCCCGCCTAGAAGAGCCGTTGAAGTCGCGGAAGAGCAGGAAGTGGTGACCGGCGAAGAAGCCACAGCATCTTCGAGATATTTACGCGCCCAGTCAGCTCCTCTGCCAACCGCGAGAAGACTGAGCCAAAGCAGCCTGTCAAATCAGTCAGCATTGGAAAATGGGGAACCAGTGTCTATCGAAATTGATACCGTTATATCGCGTACATCACAGCTGTCTCTTAGGGCCGCTGAAGCCAGCGGAGCAAGCCAAAGGGTCTCCGAGCGGTTGGATACTCCATCTTCGGGCGTTTTCGCAGAAGATGGTGAGCGAGCGTCTGTTCAGCCAGTCAATTTCCCTCCGAGAAGTCCCAGTCCGGCATATCCTGAACGAAATGAATTTTATATGAATACTGCATATCGAGAGCTTGTTGACAATGTCATTCGCATTGCACGCCGGACATATTTACCATACCGTGACACTTTAGCAGGACCTGCCAACGGTCAGTTTCATCAAGGCTTTGACCATGAAGCTGCATTTGGTGTCCGATCACAGGAACAAATGAATCATGACACCAAAATTGGCGCCGCAGGCGAACTCTTCGTAAGTAGCCTTTGTCCGAAGATTCACCCAATATTCTTACAGTGGTTTGTCACAGGTCTTTGAGAGTCTTTTAAATCTCACGCTCCCATCCTTTAACCGGGACAACTGGAAAAGTACCATACGCAAAGAAGTAAGAATTCATTCAAGATATAGAGATATGGATCCGTGGCCACACCGACGCGAGACATCTGACATCGTCTACGACGATATCCACAGCAGACTCACCGGGTTACTCATCCATGCAGGCTATTTGGACGGAAATATCTGGGCAGACGCCAAGCCAGAGTATTCTATCGAGGTCAAAACAACCACTGGCAATTGCGGTGATCGTTTCTTTATGAGTAGTAATCAATATCGTATGGTATGTTAACGCTTCAAGTCACTGCATTGCGGACGTTCGCTGACTCTTATAGATGCAAGATATGGCATTGATAGAAGGGCAGGCCTCTACTAAGATTTATGTCATTTGTAGGGTTTATAACCTGGGAAGGGAAAATCTGAATATGAAGATTTATGTCGATCCGGAGGCTCATCGTAGGAGGAATTTGGTATTTGAAGCTCACACGTGGACGGTGACGCCAAGGCAGTAAGGAAAGCAAAATCTCATGTTGGCACGTCATGGACAGTCGCAACTTCAATGATCATCCACCCAGGGGAAGGGAGGCCGTTTGGCACTTATGATTGATGGGTGGTATTTGCCCTGGGAGTCTCTTTCCTTCTGGATTTCGTTGCCTCCGGAGGTTGTTATTTCAAGGACTTCATTGCCATCAGAACTTCAGTGCCTTCAAGGTATCGTTATTTCAGGGACTTCATTGCCCTCAGGGTATCATCGCCTTCGGGGTTTATTACTTCAAGGACTTCATTACCTCCCAAGCATCATTGATCTCGGGACGTTGTTGTCTAGATTCACATTATATTGGAAGTAGGAAAGTCCTCACAAAATGAGTCAATAGCTACCTTAACAGTTGTTGTAGATAGGCTATTGACGTGTACGGGATAGGGGCTTGGGTACTCGTATATAGAAGTGTTAGGGACAAAACGAATTAATTGATTGAACTAAGTATCTAACTACGAGGCACAGCCTCTTACATATAGACAATTTCCTGCGCTATCCAGAGCGCCCAAAAAGAGAGGATGAGGCCGGAACCAGCGGCTTCCGAATGCTCGGATCCTAGCATGCCGCATGGAGCATACGCGGCCTTCATAGCATACGATATGACGATCAAAGGAGCATGGTTCATGCGAACACATGAACTATGTGCTCATAGCGAGCAGCATCCGGGCACCCCCACAACACCAGTTATGGAGCTTCGCTTCCGATTAAATAGTTAGATATAGAGAGCCACAAAACCAAGACATATAAATGTACATTCAAGTCGAGCGGGCATATCCCGAATTGCCAAGTCTTTGTTGAGTTGATCATCCTTAAAAATTGGAGGATCCCACATTTATATTGTTGGCTGCAAAAGCAGACGTATGTATTAGCTTCAAGCACTGTCAAGTGGAGGTGTACGTAGTAGTTGTTGCAGGATTGAAGACGGAGGTCTTGTCACTGCGGGGTTTCCTAAATGACAAATCACTATATTTAGCGTGTGCAAAAATGCATCGAATGTTGCTTCTTTTTGCAACTCGAAGCTATTCAGAAAGCTTTTTTGTGACAACCAGGTAAGTTTTCGCTTTCTGCAAGTTGTTAATTGCTAACCGCTGTCTGCGGCTTGGTTGGAGGGGGACTGATGTTGCGGGACTAGTACTCCTGGTTCGGTGTCCTGCTTGCTGTCGCTATTGCTATACAGTAAGACTTATTGAATTTTACTAGTTGTGCACCCCACAATGTGTCCTAAAAAATTTCAATATCTTCAAGTCTCCCTTACTGATTTACTTGCGCTTTTGACGTTGTTGTTGTGCTGAGATGAAAGTTTCTAGGCGCGTAGGCTCAACTGCACTCGATGTACAGGTGAAACAATGTCTGTGCGTTTGTCTCTGGTTGTCTGGTCCTTACTCTTGCTCTGATTGGCCAGAATACTTTCAAAGCGCGAAAAATATGAGGCTGAAGTTCGCAATTAGTAGGTAGATTTACCTCCCAGTTCCTGATAGAACCTAGTTATCGACCCCCGAAGTTGAAGTGAACAAGTGAGACTCGTCAACCACGAGGTCTCGTGCAAATATCCTAGCAATTTCCGGGATCACTGTTGCCCTTTTGGCCTGGCTGATGTCGCCGATCGCGGTTAGCTCTGTCTCCAGTGATTGTCATCGGCCTGATTAACTTACATTCAGTGGCAGAATCCCCAGGGTGAACAGCAGAGTTACCTCACCCAGGTCTATCCTAAGATTGATTCCCAAGAAGAAACCGAAGTCGAGTAAGTATTCCATTTTGGCTTGTGCAAACACAGCGTGACAGGGGACTAGTATCATCGCCGTGCACGGACTCGGAACAAGCTCTCCCGCAACGTGGATCGCATATAGGGACGTGGATAAGAATGGAAACAAGACGAGAGAATCGGTCAATTGGTTGAGCGACGAACGAATGCTGCCTGCCATCATCCCCAAGGCGCGGATCTGGACTTTTAACTACGACTCTAGTTGGTATTACAATGCGCCTGCCCAACGACTCGGTTCACTCTTGCTGACCGTCTTGAATGATAAGCTACAAGAAAGGGGAAGTTCTACACCCACACTCATGGGCTTGTACTCACTGCTGACTTCGGTCACAGGAAGACGCAGAGGCCAGGCCGCTGGTGTTCATCGCCTCTAGCTTTGGTGGGCTTGTAGTTGTGCAGGTATTTTCATTCTCTACAGTCAATACCTGTGTGTGGACTAATTGCGGGTATATAGGCACTCAATATTGCTGGCCAAGTCGAGAGCCCCTTCAAGCACCTATTGCATTCTACTACCGGCATTGTTTTTCTAGGCACACCTCTGCGAGGCACTTCTACGAGTTGCATACAACTCAAGTGTTTGGTTTTCTACAGAGTCGTCGAATTTCGGCTTATTTTGAAAAGCTTGTATGTGTCCCCGAACCATTGATAACACTACAAAGCTAAAAACTGCGAAGCTTGTTGACAAAACCTCCGCTTGTATTGATGGTCATCCGAAATGGGGCTTGGCAACTTCACATATGATGCTAAATAAGTTCTCGAATCCGAAGGATCCGAATCTTCAACTTATCTTGGACCGTGTTCGAGAATTTGGGGTTGCACCGCGCAAGACTACCACAATGATAAAGGGAGATACATATTGCGAAATCCCATCCCATCATTATGGGTGTCACAATACGTGGAGCGAGCAGAACCAATGAAGGAGATTGAGGATAGCTTTGCCAATGCTACAGGAAACGCATCTGGTCCAAGAATAGCCATCCTTCAGGGCATGGGTGGCCAGGGGAAAACACAACTTGCCCTTGAATACTGCAGAATAGCATACGCATTGGGGAAATATCAGGCAGTCTTTTGGATTGATTCTTCTTCTCCAATTACCGTTTCTGGAGGGTTTGAAAATATTGCTGCTAAAATTTCCAGTCCAGGACGAGTGTTTGAGGATATCAAGTCGAAAGTAGATTTCGTCAAAGAGACACTGAGAAGGTAGGAAAGGCCGTAGCTTATAGTGTACGATGGCTATGACGAGCCTGATGGGTTTAAGAATATCTCGGCCTATCTCCCTTAAGGACAAACTAGCGCAATAGTCTTCACAAGTCGGCAAACTAACTATAATTACCTTGGGAGGAGACATGATCAAGTTGAGGACAAAGGTGCCCCACTATCTTACTTAAGGTGAGTTGGAACCCTTGCTGATGCTGGATAGGCTATGGAGAAGAATCTCTATGAACCTAATTATAGGTTTACCTCTAAGTGCTGACAGCGACTCGAAGGCATATAATTCTATATTGTTACAGTTGACTAGTGGTTAGCGGTCTGGGTACTGTTGTGAGAATAAAGTGAGGATTAGATCATGTGTTGTGGTTGGTCCGCCGGAATTCGTCCTGTAGCGACGAATAGGAGCCGCCAAAATTGCATTGCCCCTATTCAACTAGACTGGATCGCTAGCGGCGAAAATTTTTTCTTCATACTAAGTTTCTAGTTTCTGTGTCGACTATGTAATATATGGAGCGCTCTCCACTCTAGCTAGCAATTAGACAATACAATCTTCAATTACGTCTCACAGTTATGAGCCCGGCTGACATTTCTGCCATTTGAATTGAAAAACCCGACACAACGACCACAGCGTTCAAAGCTGCTAAAGAGCGATCTCACGATAAGTGCAACGGCAACGACTGCAATTACAAGGAGGTGCGACGCTGCAGAGTAACACGAACAAGGCGAAAATGACGACTACACCGAAAACAACCATCATGCTGAATGGACCCCGCGATTGGGAAGCATGGTTCAGCATGATCCAATACCGCGCTACGGTGGCCAAAGTCTGGAAGTTTATGGATCCATCGATGTCTGAGGACCAGCTTCCAATACCTGAGAAGATCCCGTTACCTACTGCCAAAGATGTCAATGCTGAAAAGACACGATTCGCTGACCTTACCTCAGAAGAGCGTGAAGAGCTTAGGGTGCTACGTGATGAACGCAAGGAAGAGAATAAGGAATACGAGAGACAATGTCTCGCCCTCGAAAGCTTTGTGAACCTGATCCACGATACCGTATCTCCCTCCTACCATACATATGTTCACGAGAACAAGACCCCTCATGGCAGCCTCACGACACTCAAGCAGCGCGTGGCACCCACGGATCGAGCACGAGAAATTGAGTATATTTCTCAATACCAGAAGCTCAAGAAGGGCCCGCAGAACCAAAATGTCGAGAAGTGGATGAAACAATGGGAAACAAACTATAATAGCTGCAAGAAAATGAACATACCGGACGTCGCGGACACCCGACCGGTCCAGGACTTCCTAGCAGCAGTTCACGACCTGGAGCCAGGATTTACGGGCTATTGGAGGGCCAAGATCCAGGTCCTCGAACATAAGGGCAAGGCGATACCGAGCATCTACGAAATTATGGAATATTTCCGAAACAGCATTCGGATGGCCAACGCCGAAAAGGCTGGACCGACACAGGGAGCATTTCCATCATCCTTCCAAGGCCAGAAGTTAAATGGCAAGACCTCGGACGGAAAAGAGGAAAAATCTGCAAAACCATGCCTATGTGGCCTACCTCACAAGTTTAGGACCTGCTGGTACCTGATAGAGTCACTGAGACCAGTCACATGGAAGCCGAATAAAGACATTCAGCAGCAGATCGAGGAGAAACTCGAGAAGAGTGCCAAACTGCGCGAAATCGTCGAGAGAATTCGAAAACAAGTTACAAAAAACAAGAAGGATGCCAAAAGCACTACGAACAGCAAGGAGACCACTCCGGAGGCTAGCTTTATGGTCTCAGCATTTAATAGCGGATTATCAGACTATAAACTTCACTGAAGTGTCATTTTGGATTCAGGAGCGACGCTACACGTTTGTAACGACCGAAAGAGATTCCGGACCTTCAGACCGACGGTCGAAGAGGAATGCCTCTATGCCGGGACTACAATGGTGCCAATCGAAGGCTACGGTAATATCACAATCACCGTGGCCACACCTAACGGCCTAAAAGAGGTCGGACTAGTTAATACGGCCTATATACCGGCCTTCCACACCACGGTAGCATCCCTGAACAAGTTCTTGGATAAGGGGGTACATCTAGATACACAGAACAGCCGCCTCCAGCAGGACGGCAAGACGTTCTGTACGATTGAGAAGCATTATGACCAATGGACGCTGGAATTCCATGAGCTTCCAAGCATTTTTACGACAACCAAGGTGGATGGGCCAGCGACCAAGGATACATGGCACCGACGTCTAGGACATATCGGGCCGGACGCAGTCCAGCATTTGCCTGGAATTGAAGATAACTCTTCTAAGGCCCCCAAGACTATCGATTGTGAGACTTGCAGTGGTGAGCAAGGCTCACCAGATTATCTCACGGGTCCCACAGGTACGAGCTACTGTCCCTTTCAAAAAGATTCACTTTGACTTAATCCAGATGATCCCTGGATATAATAAGGACCAATAGGTAGCGCACTTCCTATGTGATAATACCAGAATGAATTACGTATACACACTTGCGCGGAAATCCAGCAGCCTAATGACTACTAAGAATTTTTTGGCCATGGTCCTGCGTCGATACGATCAGCACGTTAAGACCATTCGTCTCGATGGCGAAACCTCACTCGGCGGCGAATTTAATGCGTGGGCCGCCGAAAAGGGGATTATGATTGAACGCTCAGCGCCGTATACCCTGTCGCAAAATGGAGCGGCAGAGCGCTCAGGAAAAGAGCTGATTCACAAGGCCAGAGCAATGGAAATTGGCAGCAACATGCCAGCAAATCTATGGCCTAAAACGTTCAAAACGGCAGGCTATCTGCTCAATAGAACGCCGAGCAAGGTGCTGGATTGGAAGTCACCATTTCAGACACTCCAGAAGGCGCTGCGACTGGAAGAGGAGCAGCCCTTGGACCATCTACGAATTTTTGGATGCCGTGCCTATGTTCTGAAATACAATATCCCTAGGACCCAGAAAACGGAGGCTCGTGCCTTCATTGGCTATCTAGTTGGCTATGACTCTACAAATATATTCCGGATCTGGGTACCAAGTAGGAAGAAAGTGATCTCAACGAGAGATGTCACATTTAAAGAAACATTGCTCTACAACTCAAGAGAAATGGACAATGCGGATGACCTCTACGAGGAGATTGAAGACGTTATCCAAGTCTACCAACCCCCGGCCGTTCCACCGCGAGACGATTCGGACATGGCTTCGGAAACCGACCCGGAACAGGCTCATAAAGACGATGACGAATTCACAGACGCTCCAGAGAGTAGTAACCAGGAGCAAAATCTACAAGCCGAAGATATTGAGGCATTAGTCGGTGACACTGAGCCAATGCTACCAACCCCACGAAGCACCCCTGAGGCCAGCAACGGCCTGACGAGCGCAGAACCAAGGAAAATCGGATCCACAGACCCACCACCCACTGAGATGGTGAGACCGTCCAAAGAGATTATTGGAGGGCTGTCGGACAGGAATTTACAGGAGCATCGACGAACTCGAAAACCGTCAGAAAAGGCGAGGCTGCAGGCATACCACGTGGCATTAAATAATTCAGAAAATCTACGAGCATGTTTTAATGCATTTGGAACCGGAATTAAGCAACGGCCAGATAGGCTACATCGGAACGATCTTCCAGAGCCACCGAACACCTGGTCCGAACTCCAGAGGCACCCACAAAAGGAAGGGTTTATCCAGGCCGCTAAAAAGGAGTATGGAGCCCTGGACAGACAGAACACCTTTAGGAAGGTGCAGAGACCTAAGAATACGCAAGTACTAGGAGTGCGCTGGGTTTTCGTCTATAAATTCGACACCGATGGATATCTCGAGAGGCACAAAGCCCGACTCTGCGTCTGAGGGGACATGCAGAATTGCTCCCGTGAGGACAATTATGCTGCCACGTTGGCAGGACGAACCTTCCAAGCTCCTAGCTATGATGCACACGGCGAAGGAGCTTGCCTGGTGGAAATGGTTTTTTAATTCTATTGAGTTCGACCCAGGACATGACTTTAAGATCTACGGAGACAATCTACAGACCATTCGGATTTTGAAGAAGCCGATGTTACAATTTTCTACCAAGCTACGGCACATCGATATAACGAAGAACTGGCTCAGGCAAGAGGTCCAGGCGAAACGACTTGAAATCGAGTGGATTCGGACAACGGATATGCCAGCCGACGGCCTCACCAAAGTCCTACCCCGTCAGAAACATGAGAAGTTCGTCGAACAGCTAGGGCTAGTGGACATTGCCCACCTGTTGCCCAAGGACACCTCAACAAGGCCGTGACGATGCTGCAGCTCACTGCTACACGCTACGAGCTGGGGGGGTGTGTGAGAATAAAGTGAGGATTAGATCATATGTTGTAGTTGGTCCGCTGGAATTCATCCTGTAGCGACGAATAGGAGCCGCCAAAATTGCGTTGCCCCTATTCAACTAGACAGGATCGCTAGCGGCGAAAATTTTTTCTTCATACTAAGTTTCTAGTTTCCGTGTCGACTATGTAATATATGGAGAGCTCTCCACTCTAGCTAGCAATTAGACAATACAATCTTCAATTACGTCTCACAACTGTGGAGGCCGGGTGTTACCCGGGAAGTGGTAGTTCGGGGGCTTCCCGCGAAGCGTTCTGCGTGGTCTTGGCGACGGGACCCCTTCTTAGTTTCTTCACGTAGCTAGCTAATACACCATCTTTCTACCTCCCGAGACGCCCACCGGAAGCTCCACATCTTTGGCGAATGAGAGGAGATTCTTGGGTAGCCATTGGTAGTCAGGTCCAGTAGACGCAGAAATTCAGTCTGGCTACTGCTTTGTTTGATTAATTAGGATAAGAGAAGCTCATGCCTATTATTAAAAGATGGGAAATTTACTCATCTACCATGATTTTGACAATTATTTACTCGTCTACCACAATTTCAAAAACTTTTTACTGATCTACCACGATTTTTTCCTTCTACATATTTGCGTTCCTGCAGCTGCAGCGATTGTGCCCAACTTGCTTGCAATGCCCACAAACCTTTGTCCTAGATCCCTTCTCCTCCTTCGCATTCTTCGTTTCTTTGGGCGCTCTTTTTGCTTTGCCAATACCGGGGCCATGCATTCACTGAACTCCTCAACCAGGTCTTCCTCTCGTACAGAATGCATAAAACATGAGTATGTCTGGCGGTAATAATCTACCGAATACCATTCATGAACATAAGTGTATGGATCCAATT